>JAOUZG010044942.1:16865-27136 GCA_026289955.1 Argiope argentata
TGCCACTTAATCAGCATATTTTGTTTTGACAGCAATTTTTAAAAAATCTTTCATGCAAAAATTCAAAAATATAATCATTTTGAGTTTTTTTTTTAAATTAAATAAAAATTACAATTGCATGCTTTATTTTCCAGTTTAATTACTTATGACTACTCGGGGAATAATGAATATTTATTTTTGGAATCTGAAACGTTATTCGTTAAAAAATCAAGCCAAATTCGTTTTAATTACTTTATGTTTACTTCAATACTCTGATGTAATAAAATGCCTTTATATTCGAAACGCGTTCATTTAAATTCTATAACAATCATATCGTTTGCGTTCAAATTAATTCTCTCGCAACACGAAAATGTACAGAATAAATTCATACTTTAGGAATGAATGCTATCTTCGTTCGAAGCTCCTGGAATTCAATCGTCTCAATATCGGTGCCATCGATAAAAATCTTGCCCCTTTCCGGTTTCGCCAAACGAAAAATACCGTAGGCTAACATGTCTTTTCCGGATCCTTTACCACCAACAATTGCCACCTGAAACAAAATAAAATTTGTATTTCTGAAAAATTTGCTATCACTTCTCCATTTTGGCACGAATAAAATTATTTTAATTGTAATTTGTTTACCTGCTTTGTCATTGGCTAACCAATAAAGAATAAATTTATGCCCGGAAAAAAGTCATTGAAATATTCAAAACAAATGCAGTTATTTGGTATAAAACTCAATTTCCAATTTTGAACGAAATTAATACAGGCTTTTTTCCCAAATTTTTGAACAAAGAACTTTTTGATATGAAACTACTATACATTAAATGAATGAAGAAACAATTGCAGGTGATCTAAATTTAGTATAATAGAAAAGGTGTATTAAATTTTAGAATAAACTAAAAATCATTTTTGGATGATTAAAATTTCTGAAGTTATCTATACATAGTATAAGATGAAGTCTCCTGAAAGCGTCAGTATGTTGAAACCACAAAAACTCGAGAAAGATTTAACGGATATTGGAGATATTGATACAGTTTTGTAGAGCATTTGTTGGGGAAGGTTTTAGTGCATTAAAGTCATATCAAAATAAAAAGGGGAGTTTTATAATTGTGATTTTAACTTTGTCCTCATCCGCTCATTCGCGGAAACATCAAAATGCGCATGTGCAAATCGCAAGAGTTGTGGTATGCATATGCGATACATTTCTTTGCTTACGTTTGAGTTTAAAGAGTGATTCAAATCTCACTATGCCCAAAACAAGGAAATCCAACTTTAACCGGAACTCATTAAAAGCCAAAAAGCTTCGTTTGTTGCGCGATAAGAAAAATGAAGAGGAAAAAAAAAACGTTCGATCAGCGAATATCGGAGAAATAATGTCCACACTTAGGGAAGCAGAGTCTTTTGATGAGCGAAATAACCTTCTTTAAATTTTACTGCAGCTGAATTGCGGAGGCAAAATGAATCTCCCGAGTAGCGAGATGATCGCCTCTTCTTTTTTTGACGGACATATCCGTTGCCAAATTTGAAGACGTCGCTAATGCGTTGCTAAACCGCCAACAATGGCAAAAAACCGCCATTATTTTTTTAAAAAAATTCAAACCTTAACTGTCATCCGCCATTTTATTGGTTTCGTTGGCGTCGACGGTTTATCGCCAAATTTGAATCCATCGCCAATGAGTTACTAAAGCATTGGCGACCGTTGGCATCGACGGTCTAATACGTAAGTACAACAAAAAATTGCTCTGAGGTACTAATTAACACTCTTCCACTTCGAAATTTAAAATTTGGAAACTCTAGGCCAAGAGGCCTGTTGTGTAGAATGCAAAAAGGCGGACACGTCCAAGTACCTGCTTTTGTTATTAATATATCAGGTTAAAAATCAAATAAATAGAACAGTTAATAAGTTAATAGCCAAATAAAAGATTAGTGTACGTACCTTTTCTCCAGGAAGAATCTCGGTATTAATTCCCTGGAGTAGAAATCCATCTCCTTGCTTTCTTTTCACGGTGTAATCTTGAAATGCGACGTGTCCTCTTTCCAGCCAGTCTGTCTGACAAAATGGATCTTGTTCTTTCGTCGAAGAATCCTATAAAAATGGAACATTACTCACAAATGAAAGTACAGAATATATTAAACAGATCCATTCTAGAATCATGAGACAACTTTAAAAGCAAATTCACTATTTTTTGGTATGTCAATGTAGAAGAGAAATGGCGATTGAGACAAAAACAAAGACACACGCACACACACACACACAAAGAAACATTATTTTTTTTCTCTTTTAAAGATAATTTACGATAATTTCTTGGCAGTCATTTTTGAAATAAACCTTGAAAATTGCATCTACCAATATCGGTAGAAACTTGGAAATGCAATCAAATCTCAGAAAAAGTGATTCGCACAACGGAGTAAACCATCAGGCGTGGTCCCCCAAAAAGGTTCTCGTACACATTCTAATCAATTTGTTATGCCGTCTTGCATGTCACTGGAGTACAATAGTTACGAAACATTAACTTTTGGCTTGAATTTAGGATTTCTACTGAATCTATCGTGCCATCTTTGGCGAGTTATTTGGCAATTATCCCTTGGCATGTGGCTGATAGTATCCGAAAATCGAATGTCTGCTTCTGACGCTGTTTTTTTCAAACGGATTGAAACAAAAACTTGACACTGAGTTAGACTCTTATAGTTGCGAAATCCCATACCAATTTTGATATTGTGGGGAAAGTTTCATAATCCAGATAGAAATTTCCAAACACTAGCTGTGTCTAGTATACTAGTTGGTTCTACTACTAGTACACTATTTGGCTACAAAACCTAATGTTGCAAATTCGGTCCTCATTGACAATTTACCCACAGTATATTTAAGCCATTGAGTTATTGCGCATCCAAGTTTCTGAAAGTACAAACACATCGACCGTTGGTTTTGGCCCAAATTTTGACAAGACGTTTGCATTATAGTTGATAAATATGTGCACCGAATTTTATCTATTTAGCCTTCCTGGTTTTATAATTATCGTGATTAATGTATTCTGAAACAGCCGGACAGACGAACTTTCCAATCCTCAAATAATAGATAAGAATCTGAAAATTTAGTAGAAAGACCATACCTCGCATTTTATTTATAATAAATCCTATAACTCTTCCAAGTAATGATTTTTAAAAATTCCTTTTTACTTTTATTCATACTGTGCATTATCATATTCATTCATCCATTTTTGTTGTACTCCAGATTTTCTATATTCTAGTTTTAACATATTGTTACGTTTTTAGCGTAGCGGGTTCGGATTGAATGGACTTTATTTGAGGACAACACAAACAAATTTATTTACAGCTATTTACAGTTATTTACAGGATAATTGATAGAGTAACAATTTCAGATAAACACAATACAGCAATAATCAGTCACTTACAGCGTAAATGCAAGTCTTACGCACGATAAACACAGTTTGAAAAACAGCTATCGTATAGAACAGCAACAGTAAATCACAGCGAGCTCAATAACATAGCGTTAGCAGCAAACGCAAACACAGCTCACTAATAACAAAACCTCTAGTCCAGCGAGACGCTTTTTATTTCAGAGCAAACTCTCAACTAACTCACTCACTACGGTGGTTGATTTCTTGGGGCCCCGGTCATGGCTGTAGTGCTTCCTCGTTGCGATCATTTACTGCCGTGGTCATCTTCGAAGTGGACTGGAAAAATGCTGGAGGAACTTTTATAGTAGCTGTTGGAGAGTAGGGGTGAGTGAGGTGGCGAGAGTCAGGATGGGTTTTGATTGGCTATTTAGGGGTGGTGATCTAACTCACTCACTCCGGCCACTCGTCCTTATATAGCCGAAGAAGCGCGTGCACTGAGTCTCGTAAAAATTCTCAAAACAACGCGCACAATCCAGCGGCTACTAGATTATTCCTTTCGCCAAACCAATCAAGCTGGCGCGAGGCTCCTCGCCAAACGTCGCCATTTTTGGTGAATTTTCGTGCCTTTTCGCCCGCTTGTAACAATATATTGTTTTGTTTCTGTTATTTGTTTGCTTCTTTTAAATTGATTGCTGTTTAAGTTCTTTTTTTGAGGGGAGGGGGTTAATAAAATCCACCTACATCTATACCAAACCGAAAAGAGGCCATTTCATTCCTAGTAACGGAGGTGTGGTGTGGTATTAAGTGTTACACCGAATGTAAAAACCGTCTAGCTCAAAATACTTTTGATTTATCTTTATCACAGTCAGACAGATGGACATTTTCCGAAATAAATGTTTTTTTGAAAATTTAGTGAGATCAAAAACGCGGAATTCGTCGTAATCGCGAGTTCAAATTTTTTCCGATGATTGTTTCACTTTCTCAATAGTAATAATATAAGAGAGTAAAAAAAAATTGTCCCGGTTAACGAGCAATGTTTCGCCGAACGACTGAACTCCAGCCGCTTTTTCTTTAATGTTTGAAATGCGGTTTTCAAATTTGATTAATTTTTTAATATTACCTAAAATGCAACAATTAATTGTAACATAAAGAAACAACAACAACAAAAACACTTTACTTCATTTACCTCAGGCTTTAAATTAGAATAATCTTGTATTCTATGAAGGGATGCCGTCGTATTTTCTGTCGCCATGGTGATGATGGGAATCAAATTGATCAGCTTATCAGATACCTGAAAA
The DNA here is from genome assembly GCA_026289955.1 of Argiope argentata. Classification (NCBI taxonomy): domain Eukaryota; kingdom Metazoa; phylum Arthropoda; class Arachnida; order Araneae; family Araneidae; genus Argiope; species Argiope argentata. Next base: position 21,505 of record JAOUZG010044942.1, read on the forward strand.
AAAAACTCTTGAAACTGCGGATAAACAATCGCGCTGTCGTCACATCAAAAATCAAGCCAAATTAATTTAGTTTTTATGAAATGGGATATAATGGTTATGAAAGATAAACTACTGTGTTGTTGTTACTTATTTCACTTGCCATGGACAAGACCTCAGCTGGTACAGCAGTAGATTTAAGCTGATAGGAGCGTCTCTTGTTTTTGAAGTAGCACCAACTAGGGCCAAGAGTATGAATTAGCTACACACACACACACCACATTTGCTTGCACAGCCCCTTTTCACAGGGGGGCACAGTCACACATATTACAGAAGGACAAACATACCGAAACCCGGACTCCCAGAACACGAGGAAGACGCGCTACGTCTGTGCCAGAAAGCCGGCAGCTAAACAACTTACTATTAGATCGTTTTTCTTGTCATTTAATTATTATAATTATTTTAAATATTCTACTATTCTTTTATTATTAAATTGTATGTAATTAATTAAATTAGTAAATTTCACTCTTTTAAAATAGCACTTGACGGTTTTAAAATGCATTGATGAAGTATCAGAGTTCAGTCAAGCATATTAAAGACCGTTCAAAAGATCTGTCATCTGCAAAATTCTTTAAAAAACTGCAAATTAATTGGATGGTTAAACAGTTAGTGGAATTAGTATTCTGTTAAGACAAATGCTTCAACAAGGGTGCTAACTATATTTAGACATAGCTTAGAATTTGTACTTCACTATACAAGGTGTCCCAGCAAGACCTATAGAATCTGCAAAGTCAGATTTGTTGTTTGGAAGGCATAAAAAATGCCCGAAGAACTGTACCTCTACGACTCGTAGTTTTCGAGAAAAACGCGAGAGAAAATGTATTACGTCACATCCGGTTTACGAAAAAAGAAACCTTTATTCGAAACATGAGCGTCAGTACTCGCATAATTTTAAATAGGAAGATGTTTGAAATGTCTCCCGCACATACAGAGGCATCGCACAATGATTGACTACATGTTCTAGCATTGTAGTGTCCGCAAAAGTAAACGCACTGTGGCCACGAATTGACTAATTCCATTTTTAAAGTAGCTGGATCTCGATAAGTCGATTTTTTTACATGGCCCCATAGGAAGAAATCTAAAGGGATCAGATCTGGAGATCATGGTTCCCATGAAACAGGACCCCGACTCCCAATCTACCGACCGATTAAAAGTTAACAGTTAGTGGAAAGTGAACTTTTTTTTTCGTAAACCAGATATGATGTCATCATACATTTTCTTACGCATTCTTCTCGAAAACTGTGGGTCGCAGAGGTACAGTTCTATGGGTATTTTTTATGTCCTCCAAATCTGGCTGTCCAATGCTTATCCTTTCTTGCTGGGACACCCTCAGAAATAAAATGTTTTGGAATAATAATATTTTTGTTTTAAATCCCTTAAAGGAACTTAGTTGTAATATTCTAATAATATTTAATTGATAATTATTCAAACATATTTGCACTCTCGGTATCTATGTATCGCTTTCACCGAAATACTATAATTCTAAAATTTTCTTTTATATTGCTGAAGCCGGCGTCCTGACATAGGGGTAGCGCATCTTCTACCTAGGATCTAGGTGTCTCGGGTTCGAGTCACGGTTAGAGCAGGGTTGTTCTTCTGTATTCTATCTATAAAGTGTGTGAATGTGCCCCCTTCCCCTGTAAAAAGGGCCTGTGCAAGCGAATGTGATGAGTGAGTAGCAAAAGTCGTACTCTTGGGCCTTATTGGCGCTATTACAAAACAAGAAACGCTGATTAGGCTTAAATCGCTGACTACCTATACGAACTTGTCAGTAGCAAGTGCCATAAGAAAGAAAAACAACATTGTTTTGGTTATTAAAGTCTATTTTGCAGAATATACATTTAATAGAATCTAGGTTGATGTGCATGTCCAGTCTAGGCAATCAATCTAATTAAACTAATTTCGGTAATTTTTCTATGTTTGACAAACAATAAATATGTATAGCTGTACGCTTACATTTATCGCATAAAGCATCGCTAATCCAACTTGTGCTTGGCTCAGAGACGAGTTGTAGGCCACACAAAGCAAAGCAGTCACAAACACGATTACGTTCGCCAAAAGTTGCAGACGGATATCGAACCACCTAAAAAAACAAAAAAAAAATGAATGAAGAAATAATTTTCTTCAGAAAATCTGCATTTTTTTTTATGGAGATACGTCTTTCTGAATAGTCTCACCTGTCCAGCTGTTCTAAAGCGAATATTACCCGAGAGTGCCTGTCCAGGACCGCGTCGTGAAAACCGGCAAATTCATCTTGGCATCTGTGCGCTCGTATCGTCATTCCTGCCACTAAGGAATCGATGCTGGCCTGAAGCACCTGTTGACGCGTCTGGTCATAGAGGACTCGGAGTCGTCGCCTACAAGTCATGTAGAAACGCTGCAAAATTATGAAAAATTTCTGATTACTGGTGAACTAAAATCTCAAAACGATTAAAACTGACAATTGGAATGGTTTCCACAAAATCTTCCCGCTTACAGTCTCATAAAAATGTTATCCCAAAGAACGTCTTGCATGGCATTGGTATACAATAATTAAGAAACATGAAATTGCTGGTGTGGATTTGGCAATTTTACTGAATCGATCTTGGCACTCTTGCCGAGAATTTTGGCGATCTATCCCTTGTCATACCATCAATAGCATCCGAAAATCGAATTTCTATTTAAGATGTACATTTTTACAACCGACTGATACAACCATTTGGCATGAAACTGCTTGTAGTTATAAAATACCATGCCGAATTTGATATATTTAAATCCTTGAAGTTTTTATCTATCTCGTTTACATGTTTCTGAATATACGTACCAAAAAAGAATGAGCTCCTTCTTGGCTTTGGTTCAAAATTTGATGGTTATCCGAATTATAAATGTTAAATATGTGTACCTAATAATTTTGGATGTTAAATTTGTGTTTTATCTATATAGTTACGGAATCATCAGGTTCGCTTGTAGTAAGCGTTTGGAGTGAAGACAATCAGAAAGCCTCAGTAGAAATAAACAACGACGTTTATTTGCCACGAAGACACTAACACAAAGACGACGAATACTCAGACGACCAATGTGTACAGTCAAGACGAACACTCGGCAGCACACTACAACAGACAATAACTTACAAGTTGAAATCGACCACAGTACACAAAACGGCCAGACAGAATCCAGCAAGAGAGGGGATCCTCGACTCCTCACTCTACGGTCTCTCCAAACTGCTGAAATTCTCACTGTCTATTCGCTTTAGCTGCCGACTCTTTACCAAACGACTGACTACTAAAAACACGCCATGACATTGTAGACAAGAGGACTTGGAACACATCAGTTCGGCACACGCTTCAGCTTCACACAACGCTGGTACTCCGCCGTCAATTCGCCATCCTCTCAAAGAGTCGTCACTTGTCACTTAGTTTATGCTTCAGTTCACTCCACCCTGCAGCTTGAGACTGTTGGGCTTTTATAGCTGCCGGGAAGCGAGTCGAAAATCTTCTGACCAATCAGGATCGTGTCGTAGCTTCTATTCGGCAGATTTTTAAAATTATCGAAGTTTCCAGCAATATCCATTTTGTCTCCAAATTCGTCGCCAAGTTGTAGATTGGTTGCGAAGTTCTGAGATCTTTAACGCGGCATCTGGTCAGCATGCAACATGGCTGATCGTAAAACGATCTTTCTTGCAATGACACTATTCGCTCTGGGACACAAAATTACAGTTTTATAACAATATAGCGTATAGCTATTAACCAGCTGTAGAAAAATTTCAAGGAACAGATCTTATCAAAATAGAGGAAAAAAAGTAAATTATGCTTTGATTTTTAAATTTCTTAGAATTATATATTTTAGCTTTACAACATTTAAATGCATCAATATCTCTCTCTGTTATCAAAAACTTAAAATTAAAAAAATTTAGAAATTAGAAATGGATGATTGCTTTTAGTGATTGATGAAAAATTGATGGTTTGACTTCATGCAGTTTGAAGCAATTTAAATTTACTTTTAATAATGAATGCATTTATAATTTCTTATTAACTGTAAAAATATATAATTATATTAGTTTTTACCTGCAACTTCGTACGCGTGGAAATTTTCATGAGTATGTGTGAGACTGACGGTCTGATTAAAATGTGAAATGCTATTAAACCGTATTAATATGGTGTTGTTGAAAACAATTTTCAACAGAAAATATTTTGTTTCAAATTTTAGTGAAATGGCCGAATGTGGCTTGAAAGGCAGTAATAGCATTTTCAAAACGTAAGGTTTCGATGAACGCGGCAGCAAATTGAAAGTAGTGAATATTGAAAGTAGACCAAAAAAATATGTATAGCAGGAATATTATTGTAAGCTTAGGGGGAAAAAACTTTTGCATTTGAGATTGTGTAGGCATTTTTGAATACTCTAATAGGAATTATTTTTAATTAGGTAATATTTCATAAAATAGTATAAATTTTACTTCTTTTAGTTTGAGTGGGTTTTATTTTTCTCTATTATCTTAAACATTATTAAAAAAATTGCCTACATAACCCATAATCTCATCAAAATTATTATGTCTGTGAAGTTCCACAAGATTTTTGCTTGTTAACTACACATCTTCAATTATGAACAAATATTTTATTGTACTTTTAAAAGAAATGAAAGCTCAATCATTATTCTAAATAAAAAATACGTTTTGAAGGCTCATCAACGCTGATCATAAAAGGAAAGTGAATCTGAAGAAAAATATATGTGCAACACTTCATCTGCGTTACTGGAAAATTATAAAATCCAGTATTTTTTCAAATGAATGTGTTAAACAAGATACCAAAATATGAAATATCTTTGCATGAAAAATGTAATGAAATGCATTTCCAAATATCATTCAAGCCTACCGCATTACAACAAATAGGTTAATTTTAATTTCCATTTTTTTATATGAAAACATTTTTCTCTTTATAAGAAAAGCATTTATTTTATTTTGCACAACTTACATTTTTCTTTGTTTTTGAATAAATTTTTTTATGGTATCCTCATTTTTTTTTTCAGAAAAAGCAATTCAAGTGATTTTAATTTTTTAGTTAGCTGAGTTAATTTTTCTTTTCATTGACAATTCTCGGTCCGATCTAGCTAGTTCTGTTGGGTTGACTGATGATCTTTTTCTGCTTGGGAAACAAAGCGCTGCCAAAAAATGGCTAACCTCGCAAAACACCAAATGATTGTACATTAAGGTATAGTCCACACAAAAAAACTAAAAGCAATTTATTTACAGTGTTTACTTGAAATAAAACAAAATAGCAAGCAAATTATTCAAAATTGTTTTGCTGATTAGTCTCTCCAAAACAAAATCAAATTCGTATCCTTTGAAAATACAGATGTCGACTATCAGAACACACTGTATATGCGTGAATTTTTAACACCAATTAGGGCAACGTTAATGCTTTATTTTAATTCATAAGTACTTCAGAGTGAATCAGAAAGATCGATTTAATAACAATGTTTAATTTTAAATGCATTAAGCACTCATAAAATAAACAGAAACGTTTCAAATAATCAGTTGAAAAAATGTTAAGCCTAGCATTCTTATCTTGGAAAAAAATCTGAAGCCCTACTCATTTGGTGGTGGGGAGTGAAAAGATTTTTT
>JAOUZG010044942.1:27536-46574 GCA_026289955.1 Argiope argentata
TGTGAAAATGCTGAAATCCCTATTTCACACACTCCGACTGAAGAGATAAAATATGTCATGCCAAGCACATTCTTTTAGAAAATCCTTATGATTCTCTTACCTAAAACGACACGTGCAAAGAAATACTTATCAAAACCTCACAGTATGTAGTAACGGAGATAAAGATTTCATGAGCTATTCCTCTTTTCGTTCTTGTGTTATTCTGTGCGATGTGTCTCGCCACTTCTGCTTCTACATAAATCAAACCTCCCGGGACGGAATAAAGTAAAGTTTTAAAATTCGAAGGTGTCTACTCTTTCTTCGGCCTCTGCTTAAAAATTATTATATAATTTCATAATTTTTTAAAAATATTATTAACTGAAAATTTAAAATATTTTTCACAGCATTTAAAACTTTTTAAAAATAAAGTTAAAAATTGAATTTTATTACGAATCCGTGTAATTTTTCCTGAATAATTCTTTGAGATGTTATAAATCATGAAAATTATTCTGTTTTTCACAGGAAAAAAAACTTTACTGATGAATGATCCTGCTTTCACTACTCAATCTTTTTTATTTAAAGACTTGCCTGGATTTAGGAAAAAACAAATGTCTTCATATTAATTGCAGCTTCGTCATTTCTACTTTAATTTAAAATTTAGTGGATGGATAGAAAAAGAGAGATGAGCAATACAATAAACAGAACATCTTAAGAGCTACATAAAAGTATAACTAAATCAGATGACTATCAAAATTTGAAATTTAAAAATATTTATGAACTTCATATAGTTGTTGTTGTTACTTATGGCACTTGCCGTGGACAAGTCCCGCTGATACATCAGCAGATTTTAAGCCGGATATATACGTCTCTTGTTTTACCAGTAGCGCCATCGAGGGCCAAGAGTACGACTTAGCTACACACACGTCACAACCCTTTTTAGGGGGCCGACTACATTCCTGCATATTTATTAATTCATTCTATATAATAATTTAGATCTGGAACAGAGAACGATCACCTCTGACCCAGTACCCTCAGTGATATTACTCTCGATATGGAGAACTGTGCGACCACGAACAGATTTAACGAGCGCCAGTCGCCACACACTCGGGGAATCTTTTGGCCGGTGAGTTTCGAACCCGTAACCTAAGGAGTACGAGTCCAACGCTCTACCAACCTGGCCACTCTTGCCGAACTTCATATTACTTCATTGAAGGCTTCTACAGCTCCATTGAGTTAAGTGATTAGATTAATTAACTAATGATTCTGCAAAATATTTTTAGAAATGATCAGGAGAGTGTTTGCTGTATTCAAAAAATGACTTTTCAGTCCGAGGCAGGAAGGTATAAAGACAGAAGGTATAAAATAAATGAAGAAACATATTTCAAAATGAAAATTTAATCAATCGCTTAAATGTCGCCAAACGGGTCATCCCTATAACTTGCCTATGGAAACTGTTGTTGAAATCTTCCGATGCAATCATTTTACACAGATGATCTTCATATTATATCAAGTATAAATTTATAACAAAATGAAATCTCCGATCGCGAATTTCAAGTTATCATGCGAGAACACTGTTATTTTTTAAATCATTATTTATCTTAATTATTTAAAGTCATTGAACAATTTAAACCGTTTTACGTCAATCGCGAGAATGATCCAAACATCCAGGCGCATTTTCAATTCCTCTTTTATTTCGTAATATATGCACTTTTTGATTTATTGTAAACTGATTTAATTGAATTCATTCTTTTCAACCATACTAACAAAGCAATTTTTTTCAGGAAAAATTACATTTCATATTAATTAAAAATCAATTTGAGCAAACAAACAAGTCGCAAATAATTTTATTGGAACGTGTTTTTCACAATTAAATAAATCACAAAGAGCGTTAGAAAGGTAAGTTAAAATGTGAAAGAAAAAATAGTAAGATATGTTTATAATTTGACACAGGGTAAGCAAAAAATTCTATTTATTAATACATGAAAAATAGCGTATGCATCTAATTGGATACACTACGTAGTGAAATGTTAATATTACCTACTTAGGTACATATCTGCATAAAATTCAGCACGTATTGTGTTCGTTGCTGTTACTAATGGCACTTGCCATGGTCAAGCTCGTGGATGTATCGGCGAATTAGGTGTGTGAATGTGCCCCCTCCCCCATAAAAAAGGGGCGTGCAAGTGAATGTGATGAGTGAGTTGCTAAGTCGTACTCTTGGCCTAGTTGGCGCTACTTCAAAACGAAAGACGCTCATTCATCTTGTTGTTGTTACTAATGTCATTTTCCATGGTCAAGCTCGCGGATGTATCGGCGAATTAGGTGTGTGAATGTGCCCCCTGCCCCATAAAAAAGGGGCGTGCAAGTGAATGTGATGAGTGAGTTGCTAAGTCGTACTCTTGGCCCTAGTTGGCGCTACTTCAAAACAAAAGACGCTCATTCATCTTGTTGTTGTTACTAATGTCACTTGCCATGGTCAAGCTCGCGGATGTTTTGGCGAATTTAAGCCGAATGAGCAGCCGGCGTCCTAGCATAGGTGTAGCGTGTCTTCCCCGCGATCTGGCCGCCCCGGGTCCGAGCATGGGGGCTCTTTTTTGTTCTATCTGTACGGCGCGTGAATGTGCCCCCCCCTCTCCTGTAAAAAATCGCCGTGCAAGCGAATGTGATGAGTGAGTTGCTACGTCGTACTCTTGGCCCTAGTTGACGCTACTTCGAAACAAGGGACGCTTATTCGTCTTAAAATTCGTTAAGCATCAGCTAGCTTGTCCATGGGTAATTGCCATAAGAAACAACAACAAGCTGAATGAGCATCTCTTGTTTTGATGTAGCGCCATCTAGGGCCAAGAGTACGATTTAGCAACTCACTCATCACATTCGCTTGCACGGCGATTTTTTACAGGGTGGGGCACATTCATACAAATCACAGATAAAATACAGAAGAGGCATGTTCGAACCGGGAATCGGACCCGGGATTCCCAGTTCAAGGAGAAGACACGCTACCTCTATGTCAGGATGTCGACACATTGTTTGTAATATTCAAGTTCTGGCACTGTGAGCCTGATTTATAAAAATGACCGATTTTCAAATTTTTAAAAATAAATTTTTAACATTTTTACCTCCCCTCAATGGTGTTCAGCGAAGTGGTGTCGAAAAACGAAATTGGGGCTCGCAAAACGCTTCCAAGCATCGACTTATGAAAATGTACAGCAAATCTCTTGGCCAAAAGAGACACGAAACCAAATGCAACAGTAAGTGTCATACCTATAAAAGAAAACGTTTAATGCTATATACCTTGCTTAAATTTTCAATCCTTAATGAAATACATTTTATTCATCCACTCAAGTTCAAATACTCAAATACTTTTGTAAAACTTCCAGTGGATGACATTTGATGTTAACACAGTTTTTTTTCAAACAGTAATTCATTTATTTGGTTAGTTTTTTATTAGTTAAAAACCAACTTTCCTACCAATAATCGTCATTTCTCCACCGCCAAATAAGTACGCTAATGAGGTTAGGCTTAACATGTTTCTGCCCGATTATTTCGAACGATTCCGTTTATTTTCTTAGTGCCTGATGCATTAAAAATTCAACATTTTTAATTAACTGATTTTTTTTCCTATTGATGTAAAATAAATCAGAATAAAGGAAATTAAAAATTTCACATCTGTTTTGCGTTGCCCCAACTGCGCAGAAAATTCGTGCATTGTGTTACTTCCATTAACGCTGAAAATTCACGCTTGTGCATTGTGAAAAAAACAACTTAATATTGTGATTCTGTAACACGTATATGTATATTTATATTTATTCTAATTATTTAATAAAAATTTAACTAAAATAATTTAATAATTTAAGTGTCTAGTAAAATGTAAGTGAAAAAACCCAAGTAGGAATTGACTCCATTTTTTTAATGAATTACTTGTTTTTCTTTCTTCTTTACGTAGTATATCGAAAGTATAATAATCATTAAAAAGATTTGAACTCGAGATTTTAAAGAATCATCAATACCCTGAGCTCGAATTTTAGAAAATATCCATCTGTATTATGAATTTTGTGTAAACTAGACGTAAATATTTATGAATAATTGTTTAAAATTAGTTGTAATGGAATCGAGTATCAGTGAAAATAGACCGTGCAGAAAGGATCTACAAAAGAAGGTTTCCATATTTGACTAATTTGGCGATGTAGAAGTGTTGGAGACGTAATTAGGTCTCTAACAGATTTTACTACACGCTAAAATGTGTAGTAGAAGCTATAAAAATAAAGATTTGTTCTTAAGGATCATTCAAAGAAGTTCCAGGCTTGGCTGATACTGTTAGCCTTCTTTATACGGTTGCCCCGCCCAATCTAGTGGAAAGCTATTTAAAAGACACGTCTTAAGGAAGGAAATCAGAGCAGTTCGGAGTACGAGCTACGTTAGTTGGCTTAGCTCGATAGAACGTCTTTTCTCTTCGATGTGCATTCTAAAGCTTTGCTATTACCCGAAATTAGAAGATCCAGTAGAGTTAATTCGCTGTGAATTTGTAGCTAGAGTTGCGTATATTTAATACACATTTTCCTAGACAATAAAGTTTGCATTTTCACATCGTTTTTGTGTGAGAATTTTCAGAACAGATTTATCTGTGACAAAGATAATTAAAGAGCGCTTTGAGTTAGAGGATTGAAATTCGGCATACGATCTTTACATCAAATTTTCACATTTCTGTCAAACGTTCCAGTCTTGAAAGTGGAGATTCAAAAAACGTTTTTCGGTTTTATATCTGTTTTATTGGTGAATATGAAAACTTCCATTTTGAGTTGCATTAATCACATCCCCGCTATTAATCGCCAGATAGGCTCTTCATAACTATTACTCGTCATTATGGTTAATAATACCCAAATACCAGTTTTTTTTTTTGTTATATTCATAGTCACTTTGGCGACCAGTTGGTTCACCTTGATTAATACTCGTTAAAATTTGCAACATTTAATGCAATTTAGCCTTCAAAAACCTCAAACCAAAACAACATGCTCTCACATAACAAGCAATTTATTAAAAAGAACAAAGATTAAAAAATATATATTGAAATTGGAGAAATAACAAATGATGTATATTAATAAAATTACTTTTAAATATCTGCTTTTGCCCATATTAACAAAATTACAGCTAAACGTCTGCCTTTATCAGTATTAACAAATTTGGCCGAATTGTGATGTTGAGGATTACGAGGCGCCATCTCTCGGTGACATCCGACAATCTGAAATTTTTTAATGTGTTTGTCGCCCATATTGCTCTACTGACGATGCAATTGAGGACGAAAGGTTTGTCAAAGATTATGTTAAACAATAAAGTTGCCATCAGGAGAAACTTACATTGTCCGAACAGCAAAAAATTGTAGACAACCCTTCTGGAATTGGGTGGCTTCTCACCAAAGTCTTGGCTCCACTGGATCAACCAAACACTCGCGAAGATCTGAATATTAGAGCGAAATTTAACTAAAACACATAAATTAAATAAGGATAACTATTAATAAGAAACATAGTTTCCTCACATCAAGAGATAGATATGTCACAAATGCCAAGAAAAACAGTAATGGCCAAATCAATGATGCATATAGAAGATACGTCCGAACAGTCCTCAGATTTAGCTGGGAAATAAATAAATAAAACATATTAATAAATAAATAAAGGAGATTCAAATATTTCGTCTAAATACTGCAGCATGACAGTGTTTTATACTCGCTTCGTTTGTCTTTATATTATTTTTTTTAAAAAATTATCACACTATCTGGCCAAAAGTATTCGGAAACCCAATGGTATGAACTTTGAGCGTACTGAGACACATATTAATATTGTAACGTTTTGCCCGGGGCTACTGGTGAGTTGGGCCGAAGACAAACCCAGGTCTTGGAGAAATAAAAAATCTCTTTCCAGCTATAATACATACATATTTCGCACAAATACACCTTCTTGATTAATGATTTTACGAGCACATAAGTCATTCAGTTCAGAGATCCACTCGGGAAAGCTGCTGTGCCTCAGATAAGTAAGGTAGTCTCTCTCGGAGGTAAAGACGGAGGGTGGAGTTCTTGAAACTCCCGCAAGATTTGGCCCGAGGTTCGGGATTCTCTGCTTGTCGATTAACCTGCTGGGTTTTGTAACGCGTAAGGTGATAAACTGGCTGGAAGAGCCACTCAGAAGACAGCTGTTCAACTAATTGGAGGTGTCCCCAAAGCTCAGATGAGCTTTCACACTTCAGACGAGACGCTGAATAGTCCAAAAGTTCCGATGAACTTCACGTGGGCTCAACTACAGGGTGAGGCTGCCTACGTACACTCCAATTTCTCTCCTGAGAATTTTACATAGAATTCCAAAGGGAATTCTAGCTCTAAATACTAGCTATCGCTTCCTCAGTTGGCTTACTCGGCTTCTTTCCCTCGATGTTTGTTCCAAACACATATCCAGTTCAGTGAAGACCCCACAAGTCGTTCAAACACATCTGGATTTAGCTTGACCGCGGTTCAGACACATCTGGATTTAGCTTGACCACGGTACTTAGCTTTGAATACCAGATGTCTGCATTCTTTGCATTTTACAAATTTCTCCGCTATCGGTAACTTCCAGATACAAAGACTTATTTTCCCGTGGGAACTAACTTTGGTATATTTTTATCCGTCGCTTATCTGAAATCGTCACAATATTCATTTGCATCGATGACAGCCTGCACAAGTCCGGGAAGACTTTCCACCTGTTTTTGCTAAGTGGCTACATGAATTCACTTCCGGGCGTTCCTCAAAGCTGAAGTGAATGTTTGCAGTGAGGGGGGTCGATAAGACTGGCTAGGTAGTAGGCACTCAATTCGTGCCAAAGGTGTTCTATGAGATTTAGATCGGGATCCTGAGAAGACCAGTCCATTTTTAGCATACAAATTTCATCAAAACACATCTGTGCAAGCCTCAATGTTTGAATGGGGAAGCTATCCTGCTGTAAGAGAAACGGACCTTCTCCAAAATACTGTCATAGAGTTGGGAGTGCAACATTGTCCACATCTCAGAGTTCATGTTCCCAACCACAGAAACAAACGGATCTAAGCCAAACCACGAGAAACACTCTCATATGTTATGTCTCCACCACCAAACAGTTGGTTTAATGCTGTCACTATAGAGATGTTCGCCGAGCATCCGCCAGAGCCAGACGCATCCATCCGGCTGCCGGACTGTAAAGCGAAATTCATCGGTCCAAAGAACAGTCTTCCACATGTGCAAGGACGGACTTGCAGGCCTCCTCTGAGTGCCGTGTGAGACTCAATTGTTGATCGGCCACTGAGGGACAGTCCCTGCTCTTTATGTCCAATGACGTGGGCTCTGCGCTATTGCAATCAATGCTTTGCATTCTGTGGAGTGATGTTCGGCTTGGAACGACCCTGGAATCCCAAGCTTTTCAACTCTTGACGAACAGCCCTGGTGTAAACTAAAACGCCTGATGAGTTTTAGAATTCCTGAGAAATTTACAGCAACGAAGAGTTGCGATTTTGTTTCACTGCCCTTTTCAGAGTTCTGAGGCTGCGTTCACATTTTTTTTCGGTCTATCAGTTCGTTTCTCCCGAAGTTTCACTGCCTCGACGCCCCCACTTCACGATTACAGCCTTCACAGTGGATTGAGGCTACTGTAGAATACCCTCAATCTCACGGACTGATTTCCCCACAAAGGTGGCATCCCACTCTAATGCCACGATCAAATTCACTCAGCTCATTTGACTGACTCATTGCCTCACAATCGCATAAATACAACCTGACAAAACCCCTACTAACGCTTTGTTAGCTTTCGATTAGTCATCAAATTGCGTCACCCGACGGAACCACATTTTTAAGGGGTGTCCGGATGCTTTTGGCCCGATAGCGTGTTTCTTTTAGAAATGATAGCACATAAGTAAAAAATATATCTAATATATTTTATATAATTAAGTATGATGTTACAAGCAGACGAGAGCCGCAGAAGCGCCCTGAAGCTGGTAACGATTGACGAGGAGCTTTGCGCCAGTGGGGTTGGTTTGGCGAAAAGAATAGTCTGGTAGCCTCTGGATCATACGTGAAGCTCCGCGTGATTTTGGGAGCGTGCTCGGTCGGCTATATAAGGGACGGGTAGCCGTAGCTCCGGCAGTTAGTTTTTTCCTCTCGGAAGAGAAGCGTCTCGCTGGACTAGCGGATTACTTTTCTTGATTGTTATTAGTGAGCTGTGTTTACGTTTGCTGTTAACGTTGTATTATTGAGCTCGCTGCGATTGACTGTTTACTGTGCTATACGATATCTGTTTTGCAGTCTGTTTTTATTGTGCGTAAGGCTTGCATTTACGCTGTAAGTGACTGTTGACCGCTGGATTGTTTTTAGCTGAAATTTTACTTTATCGAGTGATCCTGTAAATAAATATGATTGTGCTGTCCTCAAGTAAAGTCCATTCAATCCGAAACCTCTGCGCCAAAAACGTAACAATATTTATATAATTATAAAGTATAACAAAGCGCTTGAGTATAAAGACAACAATTAAAATAATAAATGATACCGTCGGAAGAAAAAAACGAAAATGTCTTTAATAATTATTAAAATTAAAGAAAAATTTCCACAGAAATAAAATTAGTATCATAGCAATGCTTAGTATTAAAAAAAATTACCTCGTTTTTACCTAAAAATGTGCTGCGCTTGAGAAAAAAATGTTAAAATTTCATTACTTGATTTAAATTAAAAATTGATTAAGGTAACTGATTATTTTTTATTGTAAAAATAATTGCTTTTTATGCCCGTTGCACATTTTAGAAGGTTTATTCTTTCTTTAATCAGGCCACGGTGGCTTGGTAGTAAATGCTCGGCTCATGCGTCCAAGGGTTCCAAGTTCGAGACACGGTGACCTCCAAAGAATCGTCGTGTAATCGGGTGTAATACGCATTAAATCCGTCAGGGCCAAACGCCCTCCCGCTGTGTGGTAGGGTGAGAGAGGTGCCAGCTCAGATATCTTCCTCGTCCTCTCACGGCGGTTCAAAATTACGAGGTCCGGCCTAAAATAGCCTTTAAAACGGGACATTAATCTAACTAAAGTTAATCCTTATTTATTTCATTAGCAAAAGAACTCCTACTGGTCTTTCTTCGTGTGAAAACAGTTTATTATTTCATATCCGATTTGTCTTTATATAAAGTGTTGCATGATATCAGAAACAACAGGCAAAAATAATATCATTTTAATCTGTTTAGATTTGTGTGTTTGTTCGTGTGCGCTGATAAGTTAATTTTAATTTTCCAAAAACTGCATACTGCTTAAAAAAAAGAAAAGTTTCACTTAACATACCCCTTCCATTTCTACTTTCACATCATCATCACCTTCCTCAGCTTTCAGTTCTTCACTACTGGCTTTTATCCTGAGATGTGCACTGTGAATGACAGCCAACATGAGCACGAAATGGACAATGAATTATATAAATTTTTAAATACTTTTATAGAGAAAATATAGTAATCGTGATAAAATTCAAAATTCAGATTTTCACGAATCTTCAAGATTGGGGTTTATACAAAACCCGACTTTTTGAAAAACCGGTTTTCGAGTTCAATATTTCCAACAAACCGGTTTTAGCCAGTTTTAAAATTTTTGTCAAAAAAATATTTTTAAAAATTTCTATTTAATTTGTAGAAAATAATAAAACATGAAATCCATACCAAAGCCAAAGCGGAAATATACATATTACTTACACAAAACGCCGGTGTCCTGGAGAAGAGTTAGCACATCTTCCTCGTGATCTAGGCGTCCCGGGTTCGAGTCCCGGTTAGGGCATGGTTGTCTTTCTGTGTGTTATCTGCGAGGTGTGTGAGTGTGCTTCCCTGTAAAAAGTAGCTGTGCAAGAGTGTGTGTGTCATCCTCATAATAACTAGAAGTCAGACTTCTGTCCTCGGGTACTCAGGTGTCTATACCCTCAGCAGCTACTACACCCCTCTTTCCGTTGTTCCATTTTTGTTCTTTTATCCTCTCCCTCAAATAATGAAAATTTACTTTTCAATGTCTTTGGATTTGTAAGTTTTAAATCAGGATCTTCGAGATACTCATGAATTGATTTTCCCATAACTTCTTTTACAAGGGCATTACTCTGATGAGTGGTTTCTTCGATTTGCTCGTTATAAAAAACAGTTTTCACATAAAAATTTGGAAATATTCTAAGCAAAAATTAGCGTTCCAAATAACTTATTGGTTTTTTAAAAACAACAAAAAATGACATAAATTATTTTTTATTTAATAATGTGAATTCTTCAAATCGGTTACCTTAATTTAAAAACCGGTTTTCAAATGTGACAAATTTACCTTATAAAACCGGTTTTGAAACACTATTTCAGATCCTGCTGAGTTCGAAAAACCCATCCATGGAAAATATCGATATGTATGTCAGCGACAAAGTTAATTAAGCTAGACGAATGAAATTTCGTATAAGGTCTTTACACCAAATTTACTGCTTTCGAACGAATTTTGCATAAAATTTATGCAGAGGAAATCCTTCTGTCTGGCTGTTCAAATATAGGTTTAGAAGAGAGCTAGATGGATAAGATTCGGTTCATGGATTTTGCATCTGTAAGTGAAGACACCTGATTATTACTTTAAGTAATAAACGGAAATAAAATCGTAGAATCTGAAATTTTAATTTTGCCCTATCAGTTAATGCCAGCAAGATTTCTTCTTTCTAGGAGAATTGGAATTTAAGAGTCAGCAACAAGTCATTTGTGATTTTGCACGACTTTTAAAATACCTTTAGGCTTCGAATGTTTTTTTAAATTCACTCCCTAAAAAATTATTTTAAGTACTAGAAGGTTTCAAGAACTTATAATGCTTTGGTTTAGTAACGTATGAATTAAAAAAATATTGAAGTACATTCGAAAGTACATAAAAGTAATGGGACACAATTTAATTTATAGAAAATAAAGTTTTCGTTATAATCATGGTATAAAGAAAGGTACTTACGTAATATACCGTCTTCGCCAAAGATCGCCAGTGGTCTAGTAACTCATTGGCGACGGATTTAAATTTGGTGATAAAGATAAACGGATTACACCATTGCCGGATTGCCATAATTGGCGGATTAGTAACTCATTGGCGACGACTTCAAATTTGTTGATAAAGTTAGACGGTATATTACGTAAGTACCTAAAGAAGTTTTAAACAATAAATAAACTTAATAAAGGAGTTTATAAAAGCTCCTTTTTTTAATATTAAACTAAAAACTCCAAAAGTCATCTATTGGACTTTTTTTAAGTTTAAATTTATGCTAATCAATGTTATGCATTATTATGCAACTCTGCATTATTTTCTAAATCTCAATCAGTTAACCAATATAAAAACGAAAATTTTACTATACTACTTTTCTGAAAATGTCGAATTCTTATCAACATTAATTAATTGGGACTGAGGTATTATTGAGACATTGTATTATTGAGGTGAATTCCCCAATGATATCATGCCAGACAGTAAATTCAAAATCAATTATGAAATTCCATCATTAAAATATGAATTGAAATTCAAAAAAAGTGTATACAAATAATTTTTTTTGAAAAAATGGTAAAACACGTTATTCATTGGCATATTAAATTGAAGAAAATTTCATTGGCAAAACACGTTTTTATTGGCATATTAAAACGAAGAAAATATTATTTTCCCGATAATATAGATGGCAGCACTATATTAAAAATATTAGTTTTGTCTGTATATAAATAAGGATTTATCACTACGTTTTCCAAATAATTTAATTATTACCGAATTTTTGGACAATCTACTTTTTAAAATTTTCTCTGGGAGTTATTATTTATAGTGATTGTTATATCATTATATTTTTAGAATTGTTCACAGAACTTCAAAGTTGTAAGATTTTGTTTCAATATTATTTTTTAAAACAAAAGGCATGATTTTATCTTTTTAGTATAATAATAATTAAATATTCTTCTGTTTTTTAAGCTTTTATATAACTTACATTAAAAATATTTACAAGTTACTCAAAATCTATTTATCTCACATTCAAAAACAAGCTAGTGATATTTATATGGTACTAGCTGCACCCGAACGGCGTTGCCCGTGGCATAGCATCCAAGAAAGAAAGTGATCTTTACACTTAAATCTAGCCTTCACCCGATATACCATGGATATATTACGCAACATCAAACAAACATAAAAATATACTTATAAATGATTAAAAATAGCTGCAAAACAATTTTTTTTAGTACACATTCAAAAATGTTTAAATTGTCACAAAAGTAAAAATATGATATGCCAGTGGACAAAACACTGGCGATCATTACGATCCTCAGGAGATCCAACCTGTCTCCGCAATTTATTTGCAATGCGATAAAAGAAAGACGGTTATTTTGCTCATCAAAAGACTCTGCTTCTCTAAGTGTGGACATTATTTCTTTGATATTCACTAACCGAACGTTTATTTCCTCTTCATTTTCTCAATCACGCAGCAAATAAAGCTTTTTTGGCATTAAATGTATTTCCGCCAAGGTTGAATTTCCTTCTTTGGGGCAATGAGATAGGAACAGTTCTTTAAAATCAGACAAAAACAAAGAAATGTATCGCAGCGCACACCATAGCTCTTGCTGTTTGCACATGCGCAGTTTGAGGTTTCCGCGCATGAGCGGATAAGTGCAAAGTTATAATCGCAATTATAAAACTCTCCGTTTTATTTTGATATGACTTTAATGTACTAAAACTTTTCCCAGTAAAATTTTTGCTAAATGGTATAAATATCACCACCATCCGTTAACCATTTCCTGAGTTTTTGTGGTTCAAACATACAGACGGTTTCATGAGATTTCCTTTTATATTATGTATAGCTTTTAATATATTTTCTTTAATAGAACTTATAGGAGCGGCACCTGTTGGATAAGTACACAGATAATGGAATATCATTCAGACATCACTGGGATAGTGTAATGCTACATTTTTGAAAGTATGGGGAACGTGTTAAAGATATGTTAAGGGAAAAATATGCTAAAATGTGTGTTAAGTGGGAAAAAGTTCAATAAGCAAATCAAGTATTACAGGGTAGGGGAATAATTGGGAAGGATGACTGATCACGAAATAACATGTTATAGTAAATGTATCAAACTAACGGGCGTATCGGATTAGAGTCGGCCTAATGTACTTATTAACTAATAACTTTTAATAACTATACTTTATAATATTGTTGTATTGGCATCGGGAACACGCAACTGTAAAACATTTCTGAACTAATATATCAGCATTTAAACAGAAAACTCCTTCCACATTTTCATTCTATAATTATGAATACATTCCATTTAAATAAATCAAGTGGTTAAAATGAGTGCGAAAGAATAGCAACTTTTTGACGTAGTTTCTGGTTGCAGAGGGGTTGTCTTGATTTTTCTTCAACCATCCAACAAAAGCGCCGTTTTTGGAGAGCAGTTCTTGGTAGCTTCCAGACTCTACAATTCTACCCTCCGACATGAAGAAGATTTTGTCATATTCCGGCAGAAGAGAGTGATCGTGAGTAGAGTGAACTCTGGTCTGGAAATAAAAATAAAACATCGAACATTTCTCAAATATACAACAATAATAAAAGCGAATGTGTGTCTGTTTATGCTTTGGCACTTTGCAGAGTAAAATTCTAGAATTTTTAGAATAAAAATGTTCTTAGAGTAATATCATTGATAAAAGAAAGGTATTTTGAACAATAATGTTAAAAAAAAGTAAAAGTACTTTGAACAATAATGTTAAAAAAGAAAATGTTCTTTGAAAAATAATGTTAAAAGAAAGATTTCTTACAACAATGACGTTAAAAAATGAAGTGTTCTTTGAACAATAACATTAAAAAAGGTGTTCTTACAACAATAATGTTAAAAAAGAAAATGTTCTTATAAAAGTAATATTAAATAAGAAAGCATTTTATCGATAATAATATTAAGAAAGAAAGAATTTTTATTTCAATAATGTTAAAGAAAGAAACACTTTCTTTTTCAACAATGATATTAAAAACGGAAATATTTTTTAGAATAATTAAGTTTAAAAAAGTCCTTATTGAGAAGTTATTTTTAAAAAGAAGAAAATAATGTATTGTAATGTAATAATCTCAACATTCTTTTGCCGATTGATCATATTACGAAAAGTACTTAGAAGTCGATTTTTTTTCCTTTTCAAAGCCTTATTAATCTAAGAACACTTCCTTTTTCAACGTCATTGCTCTAAGAACAATTTTTTTAAAGATGTTCTTTCTTCGAAATTTTATTAAAACAAAGATTATATTATATACAAAGAGATTACAATTATATTTGTTTATTTGGACTGAATGGAGGTTTTGGTGGCATGGCGAATCGGTTAAAACAGGTGAGTCCTCTTCTTCAGAATTTCCAATCATATTGTTTTGAATTTTAATTCTCACAAAAGAGAGATAAGAAGATGTAGACATTATTGTCTATGAAAACGCTTATTAAATATTCTCAAATTAAAGCTACAAAATTCATAGAGAATTATCTCTACTTAATCCGCTAATTTTAAATAACAGCGAAGTATACATCCGCCCGGTAACTAGAGAAGAGGCGGTCTCTCAAGCTCAGCTAACCACTAGCTTATCCTCCGATATCAACTGACTTGTCGTTTTTAAGGCGTGTCTTAAATAGCGTCCCACTGAAGAGGGCGGGGCAACCGTAAAAAGCGCACACCCGATCCAGGCAGGACTAGAAATTTTACCAATATTCCGTAAAAACAAATCTTTATTTCTTAGCTTCTACAACACATTTTAGGGACCGTTAGTGACCTCATTATGTCGCCAACGCATATTTATCGCCAATTTTTTTAAAAATACAGCGATCTTTTTGTCTAGGAAAACGTGTATTAAATATACATAACACTAGCTACAAATTCACAGCGAATTAACTCTACTGAATCCGCTAATTTTGTGTAACAGCAAAGATTTAGAACGCACGTCGAAGAGAAAAGACGTTCTCTCGAGCTAAGCCAACCAACGTAGCTCATTCTCCGAACTGATCTGATTCCCTTCCTTAAGCCGCGCCTTTTAAATAGCTTTCCACTAAAGAGGGCGGGACAACCGTAAAAAGTGCTCGCTCGTACCAGACAAGCCTGGAAGTTCTTCGAATTATCTTTAAGAATAAATCTTTATTTGTTTAGCTTCTACTACATATTTTGGCGTGTAGCAAAATCCGTTAGCGACCTCATTACGTCGCCAAGACACCTACATCGCCAAATTAATCAAATATGGCGATCTTCTGTTGTAAATTCCATGAGAATGGGCTTTTCTCGCTGACATGCGATTCCGTTAGAATCAGTTATATAGAATTAAACTATTTACAAATATTTACAATATTTACGCAACAATTCACAAATATTTAGATCTGAATTGCACAAAATTCATAACAATATTTTGTAGAGCCATTGAATAGTTAAATGAAATTTCGATTTTAAAAAATCTGTTAAACCGTTAAAAGAAGAGTGGGATATTTCATATGATGCACGGATGAGGGCTTATTAACATTTGACCTTTTGCCCTCTAACTATAAGTAATAATAATTTTTTTCCACCCACGTTAGCGTTTGATACATTCACAAGGAGAGATTGTGTGTGATGGATCTTACCTTTTCCCTAAGAAATCCACTCGGTCCTAAAATCTGGTGGAAGAGTTTCTCGCGGTCTTCAAGGTTAAATGAATGAAAGGGGTCGTCCAGCAAATAAATATCAGCGTCCTGATACAATGCCCTCGCCAAACACACTTTTTGCAGCTGTTCCTCCGTTAACTTCTTTACCTGCGAAAGGAAAGGCAGAATAATAGATAATACGGAAGTTATATTGATTTTAAGTGTGATTTTAATCTATACTACTATTATAAATGTGAAAGTTTGGATGGATGGATGATGACCGTCAATCACGCCAGAATAGCTGAACGAAATCGGATGAAATTTAGCGCAGGGATAGGTTATAGTCTACAGAAGAACATAGGCTACTCTTTATTCCGGTTAATGAAGAGGTTACTTTTCTTATTAATTAAAAACTAACTTTTCCGCCAAAAATCTTTTTCACCGCTAAATGAGAAAGACTCCAATTTTTTTTTCGCAGTCGAATGGAGTTAGGCTTAACATATTTCCGACCTATTATTTCAAACGATTCTGTTTATTTACTTAATGTTTGATGCATTGAAAACCAAACATGGTTAATTAATCGATCTTTCGGATTCATTATGAAGCACTTTTGAATTAAAATAAAACATAATAAAGAAAATAAAAAATTACTAATCTGTATAGCGTACCCCAACATATGTAGAAAAATCACGCATTCCGTTGTCTCAATTGGCGCTGAAATATCACGCATGCGCATTGCTGTTTTATTTTATTTCAGAGCAATTATTTTTTTCTTAATAAAATCGTCTGCTTATGAATTTCATCAGAACAGAAAACAAACAAATTTCAGAAAACATCTGCTCGAGGTTTTTGAATCATTAGTCTTTATTTCATCGTTTTTCATTTTAATATTATCTTACCACAGAGAAAAATATCCTATTCTTTTCTTTGATCTTATTCTAATGGAATTCTTAGTGATTTATTGTTCTTGTTATTCGTTCTTAGTGACTTATTGTTCGTCTTGGATTTCCCGGCAGAAAGAAGTTTTCATCACTGAAAAGTTCAGCTGTTTTTTTATAGAAATTATTAAATCGTTTCCTGCTTATAATTAAAAATTAGTTGAACCGAGTAATTATTCTTTCCTATTTCTTCTTCAGAAAAGCATCAGTCTGTAGTAGTGAAGCTAATAAAAACAGACGTATTCATTTTTTTCTTACGCTGTTCTTGTGCTAAATAATTCGATCTTTTCTGATCATTTCTTTTGATTTTTTTTCCTTCTGTACGTATTACTTTTGCTTACTATCATTATTTCCGATTAATTTTTAGAGCATTCCATATCATTGCATTTATTGTTTTTTTCTATATTTCCGTTAATATGCTGCAACGCTCATCGAAACCTTATGATTGGAAATGCTATTCCTGCCGTTCGCGCCACAATCGGCCATTTCGCTAAAAATTTAGGGGTTTTTTTTGGCGAAAATGACTGTATATTAAAGCTGTTCCATTGTGTGTGTATTTTTTTGTAATTAAATTGTATTTGTGTTAGCTATATATTTTTCACATATGCTTATAGTGGCATATTTCCGTTAGCAAATAATGAATAATTCCCCCAAATTTTCTCACATTTCTTTGGCGATTGTTCGTTTACGCCCGGCAAACGGGAAAGTATCCTTATAGTTTTAAGTACATAGTTTTTTACGTAATTTTCAATGGGTCCACAATCAATGCGAGACACATTCGGCCATTTCGCCAAAATTTGGCGACTGTTTTTTTTGGCGAAAATGACTGTATATCAAAGCTGTTCCGATGTGTGTTTTTGTAATTTAATAGTATTTGCGATAGCTATATATTTTTCATATATGCTTATAGTGGTATATTTCCATAAGCAAATAATTTAGAATTCCGCCCAATTTCTTTGGCGATTGTTCGCTTGCACCCAGCAAATGGAAAAAAAAACCCTTATAGTTTTAAGTAATTCCTCCCGCTCCATGCCAATGCGGTTAGATATAACATATTTTCAATCGGTCATTTCAAACGATTCTGTTTATTTTCGTAGTGTATGATAAATTTAAAATTAATCATTGTGAATTAATAGATCTTTCGATTCCTTCAGCAGTACTTTTTGAGTAAAAATAAAGCGGATTTATTGAAATTAAAAATTTCTAATTTGCATTCGTTACCCCAACTGGTGTTTAAAATTCGCGTCTCATGTACAGGTTTGCTAACATTTTAAATTATGATTAGACTGTCAGTTCTCAAATATACACATCAAAATTTCAACGCGTACGACTTCGCAAATAAGATTCCCTAACAAATTTAGCAGGCGCTGGAGGAAAATCGAAAGATGGAAATCCTTCCATTGCTAATATTATTTTAACTCGGCTATCTCAGAATAATGGAACGCTCGAGCGTCTCTTTCCAAGATAAGAAAACATTCTCCACCCCCTCAAAAACCACAATGATTGTTCGAATTCCTAAGCGGGGAGAAGAGGCTTTTGGGAAAGTTCTCTTTTCCGCCAAAGCCCATCTGGGCGAGTGTCTGTAGCAAACAAAGTATGCACCACCAGTATTCAATCAGGCACGCTTGAAGGTAGGAGAGGAATTTTGAAAGGATATTCAACTAACTCAAGCAGCCCTTTTGGAGTCTTAAAAAAATTGTTTCTTATTCTTACTTGCACTAATAGTGCATATATTGCAGTTATATAAGTATAGGAAAATCCAAATCTTCGATAGGATCGTCATGCACCATTTCTTAGGATGTATATAAAATCGGTTTCGATATTGTAAGTAAATAATTAACAAGTAATATTTAAAAAAAATAAGTCAATCCCTATTTAGGTCAACAAAGAAAAATTTCATTTTAGTTAACTTTTATAAAATAATTACAATTAATACAAATAAATGATTAATCAAAAAATTATACCTGACAAGTTTGTATCCGTTGAAAATAATACACCTAATTAGCGTTGAATTTTCAATGCCAATTGAAAATACGTGAATTTTCTACTCCAGTTAAGGTAACACAATAAAGATTAGAAATTTTTTATTTTCTTTATCCTGTATTATTTTAATTCGAAAGTATTTCAAAATGAATCCACTAAAATCGATGAATTAACTAAATTTAAATTTAAATGCATCAAACACTAAGAAAATAAACAAAATCATATGAAATAATAGGACTAAAACATACTAAGCCTAACCTCATTAGCACAGGGGGGAGGGGGGAGACTGAATTCGTTACTTATTTGGCAGTGGGGAAATGAAGATTTTTGAAGAGAAATTCAGTTTTTGATATATTAATTAATAAAAAATTAATAAATTGATATTTGAAAAACTGTATTAAGATCAAATGTCACCCACTAAAAGTTTAAAAAAATTACTTGAACATGAGTGGATAAATAAAAAAAATTTTTTTTGGTGATAAAAAAATTTAAACAAGATATATATATATATATATATATATATATATATAT
>JAOUZG010044942.1:55875-76939 GCA_026289955.1 Argiope argentata
TATATATATATATATATATATATATATATATATATATATATATAACAGGTCAACCTTTTAAAAATGCATTCGCTTTCAAGAAGCATACGTAATACTAATGCAATACTGGTAAAAACAGGTAAAAAAATTCATCAATTGATAATTTCTGCCGATCTAGAATTCTTATTTTTTGCTTACATATTTTGGAGACATCAAATCCTTCTAACCCAAACAGCATCATGTTCTCACATGATAATAGTAATGTGCTACTGAAAGATTAGTATTATAGAATAGTAGAACCTCGTTCAAATAGCAAAATTCCTTCTTAAATCTCGTAATAGTAAAGTGAAACATTCGTTAAAAGAAAGCATTTTTCCCTATAGAAATAAAAGCAAGATGAGATTCCGTTCTATTCTAAAAAAATGCCCAGATAAACTTATAATGTAATATGTTATTTAGAAGTATCACTTTTTTACTTTCTCCTATGAGTCGCGCGGAGATAATATTGTAATCGTCCAAAAATATGAACACGAAATTTTGACGAATCTTCACGTTTCAGGCCCATGAATTTGGAAAAACTTATTTTTAGAAAATATCGTCTGTTTGTCTGTGAGAAAGATAAAAAACTTTTGATCTAAACATGTGGAGTTAGGCATTCAGTTTGAATACCAAATTTGTATATTTTTCTCAAATTTCAAACAAACTCAGTTCTGAGTAAGTCTGTATGTCAGGCTGTTCGAGTAATGCTGACACACTAACAACAAAACGAAGAGAGCTATATGGATAAGATTTGGTAACTATTGTTATATATTAACTATTGTTATATATTTGGTAACTATTGTTCCTCATTGATTTGTTAGTCGATGAAGAAATAGTTTTTTACTTTTATTAACTATTACAACTATTACATTTACGCAATTGAGTACAGCGTACTTCAGTAGCAACTAAGAGTAGAATAGCAAACTTCAAAAAATCTTAGACGATCAAATCACAAGCAATATGCAGCAGCAATAAACAGTAGTACCCACACTGTAATCAGTAGCAATAATAATCACTTCACACAAAGCGAACAGACAGAATTCAACAGGAGGCGGGAATCTTCAGCAATCAATGGTAGTCCCCACGTGGTAATCAGAAGTAATAACAATCACTTCACACAAAGCGACCCGACAGAGTTCAACAGGAGGAGGGAGTCTTCAGCAATCAACGGTAGTCCCCACGTGGTAATCAGAAGTAATAGCAATCACTTCACACAAAGCGAGGCGACAGAGTTCAACAGGAGGCGGGAATCTTCGCTGCTTTACTCTACGGTCTCTCCAAACGTCTGCAATTATCCACTGTTTCCTTACTTGAGCTGTAATTAACTGCCCCTGTGCGAGGAGTAGTCAGAAGTTATTCTTACACTACTGGCTCCTCCTCCCACTATTTGATGCTGCTTCTACAATAAACACCAGGACTCGATATTCAGCTCATTTCAGCAAACTATTGAGCTCCAACAACGCTTGCGCTTCGCCGTTTATTGGCTATGCGACTCTAAACCTTCTGGCTTTTCTTTTCCCAATTGTCTTCGGCTTAGACTAATGGCCTTTTATAGTTCTTGGAGCCGAGTAGAGTAGGTTCTGAAACAACCAAACATATCTCGATTCCTATTGGCACCGTCGAAAAAATTTCTGGAAGATCCAGTATTATCTATTTTGTCGCAAAGTTTGGCGTCATATTCTGGGTTTACTGTTTCGATATCTGATCAGCATCATCGTAGAGCGGTCTTCAAAAGGATGGAACTAACTGTGTTGGGGAGCAACATTACAAGTGTGTAACAATATATTTAAAACCTATCAAACATTGATTCAAATCCCCAGTAAGGTTGGTCGTCTGTGGGTCTGTACCTCCGGAAGCATGTAAACACGATAACTCAAAAGTGACGTCGCTTAAATATATCACATTTGGTATGTTTTGGTACAATTTTCGGAGATTATTGACCTCATGCTAGAGATTATTCGCCACAAAGATACTACAGAAGCCTAAAT
Source organism: Argiope argentata (assembly GCA_026289955.1). Taxonomy (NCBI): domain Eukaryota; kingdom Metazoa; phylum Arthropoda; class Arachnida; order Araneae; family Araneidae; genus Argiope; species Argiope argentata. The sequence continues at coordinate 57,882 of JAOUZG010044942.1, forward strand.
ATTGAAAATAATTTCACCTTCGAATATTTTTCTCCCACTTGATTACTGGTGTGGATGTTGGACAATACGAGGTTGTAAGCGATGATGATTGAAAAACCCGCACTGGGGTAGAGGACCCCCGTATCAGAGACGGCGTATTGCAAAAGATAAACTATAAGGAGCTGTAAAATAAAATTTAGATAAAATGGCATCATTAATAAGCAAAGTATTGGTCTTATACGACACATGAAAAGAAATTTGAAATGATAAATAGAATCAGCTATTATTTTCCCCCCATCAATTGACATGTTTCAAACATCTTTAAAGGGAATTGCGGGAATTTAGGAATTCAATAGGTTTATTTTTGAGTAGAAAATATGCCGTTCGAACATCGAAAAAGAATGGGGCGGGGGGGGGACTTGTTTACTCAGCAAAATGAATTAAACGACTTAAGCGTTAATTTATAATTGATGTAAGTAAAAGAATATTTACGCAGCATTAAAAATATATCGCAAAAAACAAAATAATATTAATATTTTATTGATACTTAATACCACACACACACACACACGAAAAGATCTATAAAATTTTATTTCTGGAAATTTTCCTTTGTTTAGAATTATTTTTTTTTAAAAAAGAAAGAGCTCAATTGCAACCGGAAAATGTGAAAATTATATAAATATACTTATGCAGGTAGTCGCCTTAAATGAATGCAGTTTGCATATTTTTAAAAAATATACCCCCCCCCCCCTTAATAATTATTATACTTGGAGACAAGGTGGCAATTTTTGAGAATTTAAATTTGTATTTTTTTCCGATCTGGTTTTTTGAATTAAGTTTTATGAAAATTAAGTTGATTAACCTGCACTTCCGTGCTCGGTGGGGGTTGCTTTGCGGCGGCTCATCGTTATATCCGAATGGCTTCGGCCGGGACGGAGTATACTTATGCCCCCTCCCCCCCAAATTGAATAACATACATTTTTTAAAATTTGAATTTCATAGTTTAAGAGTCTGGATACTGTTTTTGACTTATTATACTTTGAGATAGGCAACTATATTGAAAAATTGATTCTTAAGTGAAATATCAAATATTTTTTATTCTAAATTTTTTATTTTCTGAGTGGTTTTCATAAAAAAGAATTAATTTTGTTTTTGCATTCAATTTTTGGAAAGTTACAGGAACTTAAAAAATATTTATATATTTTATTATCAGTGCTGTATTTACATTTTAAAATGTTGTTCTCTTAAATTCTAAATTTGAGTAAATTACTTTTCCAAAAAAGAATCTCACAAACTTAAAATTAATGAATAGTTTCTGTTCAATTTTGTTCATTAATTTCTTATTTTATTTTGCAATTCTTAAACTGTATTATAAGATATCTTTCTATTCAACCAAATGTACTGGTATTTTCATATTTTGTAAAATGAGTAAAAAAGGTTAAAAATGTAACGCTATTTATTAATAGGATTTGAGTATTTAAAGATCGGATAGATATGAAATTTATTTCTGACTTCATAAGCTTGGCTTATATATTTCATTAATTATCCGCAATTTTGATTAATCATTAATGATAAGAATTAAATTATCGATTATTTGATAAACTTCTAATTCGCCACCGTACTGGCATAGAGGCAGCGCGTCTTCTCCATCATCTGGGCATCCTGGGTTCGAATCCCGGTTCGAGCATGGTTGTTCTTTTTCTTTGGTTTATGTGTGAATGTGCCAACCTGTAAAAATGAGCTGTCTTAGCTCTAGTTGGCGCTACTGAAACGAGAGACGCACCCTCGGCTTAAAATAATTGGCTATGTCAGCGAGCTTGTCCATAGCAAGTGCCATTAAAAACAACAACAAACATCTTCTAATCAAGATGTTAGTTTTAGAAAATTAAACCGCATTATTTTCCTATTTGTTGATTATTATTTTGGCTTTTAACTGATATGTTTTCGCATTATAGATACTTTTTTCTGACAAAAATATAACTATTTTGTAACATTTTTCGAAACAAAATATAATTCACTTATAATAAATAGCATACTGTAAATCAAAATTCATTCAACAATAAAAGCACTCAAAGAAACAAAGCTTTTAACACATAAAGGAATCAAAGAAACCTTACCACAAAGTAAAACAAATTATTAATAGTGAAAATCAGTCCTTCATAAAAATTAAATCTCGTCTGAGCTCTGGATTCTTCCTGTCGCACTGTGTTTATTTCACTCATGAATGGAATCTCCCACCTGCACAATTTTATGGTCTGAAAAGATGAAAAATACAGATGTCATAACATATTATTCTTTCACTACATGCAAAAGTATCCAAAAAGGGTTAAATTATAATGTTATCGGGAACATACATCTCAATCCCATTTCGACAGCCCTTGCTTATCCTTGAGTCATGCAGACTTGCAGCTCCCCTAACCTACCCGAGTTGGGTTGTCCTTGAGTCATGCTAATTTTACCCTCTTTCTCCTCACTTGTGGTTTTCCGGAGTTCTTTGATGTCAGTTAATTGTACAGACATCAAAGATCAAAATTGTTGGGAGCTCCCGATCGACGCCTACAACCAAAGAGGGTCCGAAAGTTGCTGAGATGTCAGATTTACGACCCTATCAATAAATGCAAGGGTCGTCGGGACAGGGAATGAAAGGTGTGAGGTTGATCTTGCTTTGCAAGCCTCACAATCAACCATCATCCAATTAATGAGATAGTCGCGAAATGATGGCAGGAATAAGTCTCATTTTTCTAAAAGAGCGGCTTTTAATATCTGGAGTCTTCTGGGGGAGTGCCGATGTTGTGCAGTGGTTCTTCCTGTATTATGTCTTATATAAGATTAAGATACGCGAGTCAGTTTACTGGGCAAATATCTTCATCTGCTTGAAAATTCTCCACAATGCGATCTCTATGCAACTTTGGATTGTATTTCATGAAAAAAAAGTCCGTGTCCACAGCAATCCGGATAAATCTAACATATATTTCAAGGATCTCATATACAGGATTGTGGGAAAACATTAGCCACATCAAAATCATGGACTTCAAAGATCTCATATACAGGATTTTGATGAGACATTAGCCACATCAGAGACGTAGATTTCAAGGATCTCATTTCTACAAGATTGTGAGAAGACATTACTTGCAAGAGAGACATAGATTTCAAGAATCTCATATCTACAGGATTGTGTGAAGACATCAGCCCTATCAAAGACAAATAATTCAAGGATTTCAAACCTAAAAAATTATGTGGAGACATTAGGTACACCATAGACATAGATTTCAAGCATCTCATACCAACAGAACTGTGTGGAGACATTAGTATCATCAAAGACAGACTCATGAAGGATCTCATATCTACAGGATTGTGGAGAGATATTAGCTACATCAAAATCATAGACTTCAAGATCTCATATGCAGAATTTTGAGGAGACATTAGCCACATCAAAATCATAGACTTCATGGATCTCATACAGGATTATGTGGAGACATTAGACACATCAGAGACGTAGACTTCAAGGATCTCATTTCTACAAGGTTGTGAGAAGACATTACTTACAAGAGAGACATAGATTTCAAGTATCTCATACCTACAGGATTGTGTGGAGACATTAGTCTCATCAAAGGCATAGATCCATGAAGGATCTCCTATCTACAGGATTATGGAGAGATATTAGCCACATCATATCATAGGCATGGACTTCAAGTATCTGATGTTTAAAGGATTGTGGACAGATATTAGTCCCATCAGAGATATATACTTCAAGCATCTCATACTCATAAGATTGTGCGAAGACAGTAGTCACATCAGAGACATAGACTACAAGCATTTCATACCTTTAGAGTTGCACGGGGACATTAGATACATCAAAGACGTAGACTCTCAAGGATTTCATACTTACAGGATTGTGTGGAGACGTTAGTCACATCAGAGACATAGACTTAAAGGATCTCATATCTGCAGGAGTCGGTACGATATGAGAGGAGTATGTCTGTTCAGATAGGAGCCGCATCAAATATATCGTACATTAGTAACACTGCAGAATGGCAGAGGTCTGCCCAAATAATGAAGCGCAAAAGAAGGATTCCCCTTCCATCAAAATGATCAATTTCCCTCATGTTGGATGGATGGGAGTGAGTGAAGATTAAGTTAAAGATTATTCAGGAAACACTTCTGCGTGCCGTGTCTCCACTCGTCAGGAAAGAAAACCCGCCCTCAATCATTAGTGTGTCCAAAAAAGGTGTATTCAGCATCATAGCACATAGACTCTCTTGTTCCGTACGGTCAGAGAGAAACACTGTACTAGAAAAGAATGGACAAAGTCTAGAACAGTAATTTTCTTGTGCTTTGTAAGAGACACTGTACCGGTCAAAAAGGACAAATAGACTCTTTTGTGCTATACGGTGAGGGGGATACTATTCAGGTAAAAGAAGTAAGGGTTTGCAGCAGTCCGAAAAAGTCTAATGTAAATTTCAGAAATCTCATCTTTACAGGGTTGTGTAGAGACATTATTCGCATCAGACATGAAATAGGCTTGTCCAAATAGTGTCACTCCGAAACAGGGCTCCTTAAACAAAAAAAGGAACAACTTCTGTCGGGTTGGAGGGTGACCAGCATTTTTCCAGGTAAAAACTATTCAAGAATCACTTTGTCTGCTATATCTTGACTCCTCAAGAAATAAAAACCCCTCCCACCCCAGTTATTGGTGTGCTCAAAAAAGGTGCAATCAGCAATACTTCAAATAGACTCTTTTTTTGCTAAACGGTCAGAGTGTTAGTCAGTTTGGGGGGTTTTATGGCACAAGAGTCCGATTTGGCCATGCTGTGCCAATATTATGGTAGGAGTGATTGGTCAAACGGTACGAAAAAATATATATGCAATAATAAGATGCAAATTTTAAAATACTTAAATACTAAACTCAGTTAAGTATGTATGAACGTAATATTTAAATCAGTTGATAAAATCTTATGTTTTAAAGAAATTTTAAAATGTTACGACGGAGATTTTCCCCAACTAAAACATTGATATTTGGAGAAGATATTTTTAAAAAGCGTATTCGGAAATAAAAAACGCTCAGAGGGAGGCACTGTCAAAGAAAAAGAAATACAGGTTTGCCACAGTCCGGAAGAATCTAACACAGACTAAAGGACACTTTCCAGCGACTGTCTATATCGTATAACGTCTATAAATGTCTGTATATTGAGCAACACGGATAAAAATGTGTCGTTATATCTTATTAGCATATTTATCAAGTATAGAACTTGGGCAAAGGCAAGTATCATCGCTCTTGGGCAGACCTCTTGATGATGATACCATATATTTTGTGTTCATACTACACTCTTTTGGATACTTTTTTTGGTAATACTTTTAATTATTGAGCTATCACTGATTGGAATAAGCGAGTTATTAATGCGTTCGAAAAACGGTGTATTCAGCGCTACATCAATACATCAAATAGACTCTTTTGTGCTAAATGGTCAGTGGGAGACACTGTTAAAAAAAAGAAATCCGAGTCTTCCACAGTCCGTAAGAACACAACATAACGTACTGTACCGTATATATATAGGGTAGCAAGGATAAAAGTGTGTCGTCGTATCTTAATAGGAGGTATGGAACCTGTACTACTACAAGCATCATGGCTCTTGCCCAGGCACTCTCGGTGTGGATACCATTTATGTGGAGTTGATACTACATTTTTCAGGGTACTCTTTTTAGTACTTACGTATTAGACCATCCAACTTTATCGCCAAATTCGAAGTAGTCGCCAATGAGTTGCTAAACCGCCAATTATGGAAATCCGACAATGGTGTAATCCATTGATCTTTATCGCCAGATTTAAATCTGTCGCCAATGAGCTACTAAACCGTTGGCGATCGTTGGCGAAGATTGTCTAATACGTAAGTACCCTCTTTTTGGTGCTACTTGTAATTATTATTACCACCTGGAATTAGCCAACTTCAAGCCTGCGGTCTTTGAACCCCTCAATCACTAAATGATTAAGAAAAGCTACTATCACTGCAATCAGAACTACTTGAGAGAATTTTAGACAATATTCACAGCCCTATTGATAATAAGGTCGAATTTTATATTCAGTTGTAAATAAATATTTTAAACAATATTTATTCAAAACTGGAAACTACCATTGTTTTAAATATTCTTAAAAATATATAAAATACAAAAATTCAAAATTCAACAATATTGCTTGTAGGAATTTTGAATTTTTTTGGAAAAATGTATTTTGTGCTTCATTTTAGATACCAATGCAGAATGATGTATCATAAAAATTCTATCAACCCTTAAATATTAACGAAAACTCACCTTTACATTCTCTAAAACATCTCTCGTATAATTTATTCTTTTTTCTATCAATTCCTTTCGTTCCATCTGAAAGGATAAATAAAATAATCAATAATCCACATTAGTTACAAGAAATATCTTCTTTTTTTTTACATAATTTGAAGTTCGCAATAACGTTCAAACGAAGGGACTAGGATATATGTTCTACAAATGTAATTTACTTTATGTTTTTATCACTGAAATGATTTCTAAGTATCTCGTTTGACCTTCAGCCATTTCTGTTAATTATAAAACCCTGTTTACTGGGTGTATGGTGATACAATCAACAGACTTAATAAAAGATAACGACATTCGAAAACAAAAAAAAAATACTCATTGTAAAAAGTAAAAACAAAACAATATTTATTGATGAAATCAACGATACAGAAGCAACAAATCTTCTATATTAACAAAAATGGAACTCGAAATGCGTTGCTAAGCGCAAAACTAGAGAACGACTCGTCCGATTCAGCTAATTTTTATTTTAATATTTTCGTTAAGACGCGAGGATGGTTCTTATCGAGAGAAAAAATGAAAAAACTGCGAGGAAAATAGTTAAAACGACACTTTTCTTACTTTCCCGCCAAAAATCTGCATTTCCTTCCCTCACACCAACTGAGTGAGATAGCAGGAAGTAATAAATTATGATTTGTTTAGAAAGAAATACGCGAAGTCGGTTGGTTTTCATTCATAGATTACGGGAAGTTTAAAAAAGAAAGAAAATAGTAGCTTTTATTATTAGTCTGTATGGATATTTAATCTATGTCTGCTCAAAATAAAGTCATAATAAAGTAATAAATAAAGAAAAAAAGAATAACAGAGGGCAAAAAGGGTTTGTAGAATGAAAAGTAGCGAAGAAAAAAAAATAGAAAAATAAAGAAAAGAAGGGTGTGTGTGTCACCATTATTTCCTTTGCGCGCGGCATTTTCCAAGCTGTTTTTAAACTTTCGCATCTCTTAAAAACCAATTGTGTCTTTATTTGTTTAGTGTGTTTACATTTATGAAAATTTGAATATCATTATTCTATAAAAACGTAGAATTTTAGACCTTCCCCTCCAACATTTAAGTAAAATATCTATTCCGGGACAATCATTGCTCGGATAGGAAGAAAAAGATGAGTAGTACAATGAACAGACCATCTGAAGAAAATAATACTATAAATGAATTATATGATTATCGAAATTTGTTTGGTTTAAAAATATTTTGGTGAAAAACCTGTTATGAGACACAGCTACATAAAATATTATATGAAAATTTTGGCTAGCATTAATACTGGCGAACTGACTGGTCGCCAAAGGCGGCTAGTCTGTAATAAAAAACCGTGAGAGCACAGCGCGCTCAGAGAGATTTCGTCGGTGATCAACACCCTAAAGAGAAGATTCATCTGAATACTTGTCTCAGCCCTGCCCCAGAGTTTAATAGTTTCTGAGACATGACAAAGAATCTTCTGGGAGGATTTAGTATCGCAAATGCTTCTGGAACGGTGAAACGTCCAACAGACTCAATCATAGATAACAACGGTAATTCTACATGGAAATGCGAATCACAGGGAATAAAATAAAAAAAAGGTAGAAAAACAATATTTGTGGTAGCAATCATTGATGCACAACCAACAGATCGCTTATAAATAACAGGAGTAGCTTTCAATGCCGTGGGAGAAATTGTTGGAGATAAATATTCCAAATAGATAATTTATTTCATTATTCCTCTCAGCTGTGTTTAAGGTTACAATGGTCTTCGAAACAGACCAAAAAAGCTTCTAGAAGGATTTGGTATTCTACATTCTTCTGGAACGTTCGATAATGATGCTGTGTTCCACATGAAACACAAATAAATCACAGACAAATCGTAGAAAACACAATAAAAGACACACGGGCAGTAAAACATTGTAAAAAGATAATTAAGTTGTGACGTTAATCAGCTATAGCTTATACATTAGATACTCACATTAAACTTGGTTGTTACACTTTGTAACAACTCAATTCTCTGTGTATTGGAACAACAACTCAACGCTGAATTTTAAAAACTGTTGTTGTTACGATTTGAAATTTGAGGGGGAAAAAGAATTCGAATTTTGTTTGTGTTTGCGTTTAAAAGTTATTTATTACTCAATCACAACAGCAGAAGGCCATAAGAGAGAGCACAATGAAAGTCAGAGAGAGAATACACTCATCTACTCGCCTTAGCTTTATCTCTGGTTTCAATCGTCTAGAAGATAAGGCAAAGAAGTTTCTAGAAGCATTTCGTTAAGCCTACATTCATTAGGTACGGTGAATTGACGAACAGATTAAAAAAATGACATATTCTGTACGAAAACACGAAACACAGGTAACAAAACGTAGATGGAGCATAGGAAAACCAATCACCGACACACAAGGAGAAAATCTTCGATAAACAGCCCCAATATCTTAAGGTGCTGAAGGAGAATTCATTGGTGATCAACACTCCAGAGAGAGAATTCGCTCGACTACTCGCTTCAGCTCTGCCTCTCTGATTTCAATAGTCTCAGAGAAAAGGCAAAGAAGTTTCTAAAAGGATTTCATGTCCTACATACTTCTGAGTAATACATGATGATACATTAGGGATGAAATTATGCTGTTATAAAAAATTCTTTTTAAGTTATTCACCTTTTCAAATTAAAGGCTGTTGACAAATTATTCTTCTTTATACATAATGGATATTCTCAAAAAAATTACAATTATTAAAATAGCTAACTTATATAAATGCTGAATTGTTTTATTCCACTGAATTGCCGGTACTTTTTAAGTGAGTGAATCTCATATTTCAGTTCTAAACTTTTTCATTGTGTTTTGAGAAACTTAAATAGCAATCACATTTTAAGATGAATCATTATGTCTCTTCATTAGAGAATTTATTTTCTTAAATTTTTTTAATATTTGTGTACTTCTTTAAAAATATATAAATTTTTAAAAATAAATAGACATTATTCAGCAATATATGAAATGAGCTTGCATTCTAAAATTCTAGCCTTAATTTTATGCAAACAAAAAGTTAAAAAAAATATTTTTGAATAAAAAGAAAGAGATTCGAATATTTAGTCCGAAACAATGTTTCATTCTGCTTGCTTGATTCTAACTGCAAACGATTTTCGCATTTTGGAATCTGTATAAATAATTCCAGCATAATTTTTTTCAATATATCTATCTGTGCTTAAGAAACCGCAATAATTTATTTATAATCACGCTTTAACTTTTTTTTATTTATAATCTAAAGAAGAGTTTTCTATTCCCCAACCAGTAACATTTCAGCTAGAGATTAAGTTCACTCGAAAAAAAAAACGTTTAGTATTCTGCATTATCAATTAAAAAAATTCTTACTTTAGTTTCATCTTGTTCTTTCACTTTAGTCTATAAACAAATTGCTATTATTATCACAAATATTAAATTTAAGTAACGTTTCCGTGTATCTAGAAAATTTATTTATGCTCATAGACTTATACAGTTCTCAGAAATTTAACTTTATTAAAGCCTTAGATAATTATAAATTGAAAAATGCAACTGTGGTGATTGCTATATAAACCAATTAATATCCTTCGAGCTGAAGGGTCCCTTTTGCTTGATCGGTATGATACTCGGCTACTAACCATAAGATTGGGAGTTCGGGCCTAGCGCTACAAGCTATTCATTTTAAATAACAATGATTTTTCCCTTAATCTAGTGAGAACTGTTAAAATTTTCACATATATTGTTCATAACATTATTATTTTATAGTGAGTTATTATCTATTAGTAAAAAAATAAAGGTTAGAAAACTTATTTAAACAATAAGAAAAACTACAAAATTATATATAAAGTTAATACATTATTTCATTGAATTAAAATTAATAAAACAAAAAGGGAAAACTTTTAAATGTAAATATTTTAAACACAATAATATGCTTGAAAATTAAGGAGGAGGAAATTTTAAATTACTGTTGATTATTTTTCTGAATGTGAACCAATCACTAGACGAACGTCTCAGATTGCTTCATTAAATGCTTTTACGGCGGCAATTAATTAAATGCTTTGCTAAACAATAAAGCTAAAAAGTATTGTTAAAAACTATCTGGAAAGAACTGACCCCATACTATTAATTCAGAGAAAATAAAACGCAATAAATAAATAAATAATAAGTTTAAAAAAACTGGCATGAAACAATTGACAGTAAAAATAGGCTTAACCATTGCCGTATGGGTACTCATTATCATTTGTATAGTAAGTAAACTGAAAACTGTATCTTCCCAAACTATAATCTCACAAAAAATTTTTTCGCATTGTTTTAAAACTAAAAGAATACGTTTTAAAAATACCTTTAAATAATTCTTAACTCTATCAATATTATTTCTGTACAGAAATGTCTTTACTTTTAACAAATTAAAGGTAATATGCAATTTGTAATGATTAATACTTATTGTTACAAATCGAAACATTCAATCAGGGGCTTTTCCTAATATTAAGATTAAGGTTAACCCTTTCGCTATGGACAAGCACCAAAAATGGTACTGACGAGCAGGGTTTCTGTTTCACACGAAGAGTACAGGTTTCTAAACGCAATGTACGCAAGAATTTCGATGCCTTCAATCCTATTTTGAAACAGAAATTGGGGAGCAAATATTAAATTCGTAAGGACGTTAGGACCGCATTGCTAAAGAAGGGGTTAAAATTGCTTTCTTTGGACATTAATTCAATTTTTATATAGGATTTTCATTTTCGAATTTTATATTGCAGCATTCACTTTTTAATTTTCATGCATTATAATTTGTTTTGGGCCGGGACGGCCTGGTGGGAAGAGCGTTGGACTCGTACTCCTTAGGTTTGCGGGTTCGAAGCTCACCGGCCAAAAGATTCCCCGAGTATATGGCGATCGGCGATCGTTAAATCTGTTCGTGGTAGCAAAGTCCTCCATATCGAGAGAAATATCACTGGGGGTACTGGGTCAGATGTGATCGTTCTCTGTTCCAGGTCTAAATTACGATCTGAGATGTATGAATGAATTTGCATGAATGTAGTCCGCCCCCTAAAAAGGGTTGCGACGTGTGTGCAGCTAAGTCATACTCTTGGTCCTAGATGGCGCTACTTGTAAAACAAAGAGACGCGTTTCTTAGGCTTAAAATCTGCTGATCGTATCAGCGGGGACTTGTTTACGACAAGTGCCATTAGTCAAAGCACAACACATAATTTGTTTTGACTCATTCAACCAAATTTATGCTTTTCATTTTTCAATCGAAGCAAATAACACATTAAAAAAATTTAACTTAAAACTTGTTATTTGCGGTTAAAAAAGTAAATACATTCCATAATAGTATTTAACAACGTGAAAATTCAATAATCTGTTTGAACAAGCAGGTCGCCAAAGGCGGCTAGTTTTCTGATAATATAAAGAGAGTGATTTATTAACATATTTTCTCACCTGATATTTTTGGGATATCTTTTTAATAGAAGCTAGTAAGTAAGGCATGAAAGTCAGCAGTAGACCTGCGGAATCGAATTCCGGCAGCACTTTGAAGAGGATGTAAGGAATGTAGGAATGTAAGGAATGTAGTAGACTATGTATATTTACAAATATACATAGTCTACTACATTCCTTACATTATTTCTCCGCATAGTCACCACACCGATTCAGACATTTGTTCCATTGCAGCTCTAAATGATAGATCCTCCTGCGGTAGAACTCTTCCGGCTGCCTGTGGAACCACCGTCGGACCGCGTTCTTTGCTTCTTCGTCACATGTAAATCTTCGAAACAGGTCCTGTCCTACCAGAAACTTCTTCAGTGAACCGAAAACATGAAAATCACTAGGTGCAAGGTCTGGACTGTATGATGGGTGCTTCAGATTCTCCAAGTGAACGCTCATTCTCATTCTGCACAGCCGTCTTGAAACTCAGTACACCACCATTGAACACTTCCCAAAAAGAGACACTTTCCCCCGTACGTGGGGAGCATTTCCCTGTGAATTGCTATGGGCGTTTGTCCCTTGCACCATAGGAAATGAATAACACTTTGCTGCTCATAATCTGCGGACGTCTGAAGAACAACCGCCGTCTTAAATGACTGATAGCAGCGCCGCTCATCGGAGCAAAAGGCAGATACGGCTGGTACGATTCAAGGAACGTTTACTGCTGGGAATGTATATGTTCGCTTTGTATTCACAGCCTTATTTTGGGTAAAACAAAATAGGCGCAAAGACTTTTTGATTTGCCCTCGACGTATGTGGCACCAAAATTGTCGATAGTCAAACGTAAACACGCAACTGTAAAAAAAATGCATACAGCTTCCTTAAACATTTTTACAGCTGCTTTGAATCCATTATTTCGAGAAAATCTGCAAAACATTATTAGAAATGCTCTGGAGAGGGATCGCTGTGTCTTCAAAAATCAATTCGATCAGAATAATGAAGATATAACAGACATTACGAAACAGGCTTCAAACAAAATATTTAATCGAGCACAAAATCAAACTTAACCGCCGTCTGATTTATATAATAACTATTGAAATTGATGTTCCTATCCCACGAAAAATGTCTTTCCACAGGGAGTCCCACGAAGACTGGAGAAACTCTGCACAGATTCGTTGTTTGAAATACATATTAAAAAAAGCTCAAAGAACTGTATCTCTAAGACCCATAGTTTTCGGAAAAAATGAGAGAAAATGCATGATGTCATATCCGGTTAACGAAAAATACCTTTATTTCAAACATCAGTACTCGCATTATTTAAAATAGGAAGAGGTTCGAAATATCCCCCGCGGATATGGAGGCATGAATGCGCGCGTTGTGCAATGTTTGATTGTACACGTTCTAAAATCGTAGTGCTTACAAAAGTAAACGCACTTTGGGGACAAAAGGACTAAGTGCATTTTTGAAGTAACTGTATCTCGATAATCTAATTCCTTTACTTGGACCCATAGAAAGGAATCTAAAGAGATCAGATCTGGAGATCGTATTGGTCATGAAACAGGACCCCCCACGCCCAATTCAGCGGCCGAATTAGGATTTTTTTACGTAAACCGTATATGACATCATACATTTTTCTCGCCTTTTTCTCGAAAAGTATAGGTCGTATAGATGCTTAGTCCTTTAATTTTTATGTCTTTCCATGCAAAGAATCTGGCTTTGCAGAGTTTATCCGATCTTTCTGGGACGCCCTGTATAATCTTAAGACTTAAAAATTACCTTTCTAATAATGTCAATCACAATCGCCACAATTTTTCTCTTAATTTTAATAATAATTTAATTCAGTTTTCATGCATTGTACATAACAATGATTTTCAATGGTGTGAAGGATTTCAAATTTACCCCAAAACACTAATTTAATAGCGTGTTTTGGCAACACATTAATTCCATAATATAATTTTCATTGTCGCCTTGATTTCACAATAATTTTTAATTTGCAATTAATTTGCCATTCAATTGCATCAGTAGATGCAATTGAATTCATATTTTTCAATCGTTTAAAATAATCAGAAAAAACGGTTTTTTTCCAAAAAAAAAAAAAAAAAAAACATAAATAAATAAAAACAATGGGAGTGGTTCCCTCAAAACTTTCTCGCTTATTCTAATAAACTTGTCCTACCAGAGGACGAATAGCATGGCATTGGTGTACAATAGTCATATAATATTATTAGCTTTGGGGTTAATTTAGTATCATTACTGAGTATATCATACCATCCTTGGCGATTAATCCCTCATATGCGATTAATACTATTGAAAATAGATTTTGTAGTTTTATATGCGCTTTTCTTAAGCGAATAAAGCACAAATTTGACACAGAACTAGACCTGTAGTTCAACCTAATTCTAAATCTAACTTTATATCTTTTAGTCATTGTGTTATTGAGTTATCGCTTTTACTTATTTCTGTACGTACAGACCGACAGACAATTCAGCCCTTTGTTGGATTTGGCTTAAATTATGAAAAGTTTCTTCACTACGGTATTAAATTTCATTTATTTAGTTTTCTCGTTTTGTGTCTATGCTGTTTATTTATGCCATCCTGGCACAGGGGTAGCGCGTCTTCCCCATGATCTGGCCGTCCCCTTTTCGAGTCCCGGATCTGGCATGGTTGTTCTTCTGTGTTCTATCTGTGAGGTGAGTGAATGAACCCCCTTGTAAAAAAGATCTGTGCAAGCGAATGTGATGCATGAGTAGCAAAAGTCGTACTCTTGGCCCTAATTGACGCTACTACAAAACAAGAGACGCTGACCAGGCTTAAATCGCTGACTACCTCAGCGAGCGAGTCCGTGGCAAGTGCCATAAGAAACAACAACAGTGTTAACTTATACTAGAATAGCCGAACAGAAAGAATTTCTCGGAACGGATTTTACTCAAAATTTTATATATATATCTGAAAACTTGGTGTAAAGACCGTATACAAATTTCACCCGTCTAGCTGTAAGCTTTTTTTGAGGTATCATTATTTCATAGTGACGGACGTACATCTTCCAAAAATGTATTTTCCGATCTCAAGGAGGTCAAAAATGTAGAAATTTGTTCGAATCTCGAGTTAGGATTTTCAAACGATTCATTGACTTCCTCTGTACTACATCTACGGGCAAGTAAAAATGCATGACATAAATTGTTGGACAGTCGAAAATGTAAACAACCCAAGCGAACACACTGTTCACCAAAGGCGGTTAGTTTTGAAGAAACGTATTAAGAGAACTTACTTTCCGATAGATGGCGGAGTTGAGGGCAGGGCGAAGAAAGAAAGTCGCATTTCTTGCAAAATTCGTGTTGTGGACTGACAGCAAGGTGTGGAGGGAGGAAGCGATGAAAATCCATGCAACGTAGGCATGCCCGTGCCACGCATGCTCTTTACTTCCGGTGTCCTGAATAATGAAACTATAAGAAATGGGATACATTAAACTGTGATAAAATATTTGCAAAAGAGAGAGCTGACACTAAAAAATGTATCTCAAAGTGGAGACATACGAGATATAAAATATGTATTTATGATAATCTATACTACTGTTATAAATGTGAAAGTTTGGATGGATATTGTGAGTCAATCAGGCCAAAACAGCTGAATGAAATTGATGAAATTTAGTGCAGAGATTAATTATAGTCTAGAATAGAATATAGGATACTATTTATTCCGGTTAATTGAGTTATTTTTTTATTAATTAAAAACTATTTTTCTCAACAAAATTTTTCCTTTCCCCACCGCCAAATGAGTTAGACTTCGGTTTGTTTTTTCCCCACACTGATGAGGGTACACTTAACATGCTTTCGACCGATTATTTTAAATGATTCTCATTATTTTCTTAGTTAGTCTTTCTTTCTTAAAATCAAACATTTTTAATGAATCGATATTTCGGATTCATTAGGAAGTACTTTGGAATTAAAATAAAACAGAATAAAGGAAATTAAAAATTTCCACTCCGTATTGTGTTACCCCAACTGGCGTGGAAAATTCCCGCATTTGCATTGCTTCAATTGATGTCAGACCATCAGTTCTCGCACATACACTTCAAAATTTCCACACGTACTAAGCTGCGGGTAAAAGCCAGTTTTAAATAATTTTGAAGATATTTTGTAAATATGTAACTGTCCCTTGATTTCTAACTAAGAAAAAAACTCCGCATACCTTTGTTTTAAATTATCTAAAATCGAGAGGTAAGAATATTTATCAACGTACATTCAATAATATTATTACCAATAACACTCAGCGATAAGTAAGCTTACCACTTTAAATTTTCTCTGAACGATTTCTGTCCAAGGATTGGTATATTTAGCAATCCTCATTTCATAAATTAAATGGCAAATCAGCGATTTTTTGATGTTTTGTCATCAGTTTATAATGATATAATCATTATAATATTTTTATTCGTCAATGTCCCGGTGTTATGTCCTATAAAGGGTTAATGCCAGTAAGGCATGCCCTTCGCTTCGGTGTTAATTCTATTTCTAGCTTCATTCTACACTTGTTTAATCTTTATTTATTAATAACAATATTATAAATGACATTGATGAGAATATTTATTTAATATTATTCTTTGAAGACCAACCCTAATTTCGATCAACTCACTCCCCGGTAACGATCCAAAGGCCAGTTTCGTCAAACCTAGAATTTATGCAAAAACCGATTTTTTTTTTTTTTGAAAAATCTGTATTCGAATTCTATACTTCCAAAACCTCGGTTTTCGAATTTTTGTCAAAACAAAATAGAACAGGGAAAATATTTTATTTAATTTATATCTTATACTATAATACGAGGAATGGTTGTCAAGTCGAAAATCGCCCCAGAATTAATAAACTCCGGTAAACTTGGGGGTGTGGGGGTTTCGGTCACGAGGAATCGATTGGAGCCGGTTTTGAAGCGCTACGGTTGAGCAGTTCGGAGTCGCAGATTGGATATTTTCAATCTTTATTAGTTCGCCATAATGGCTACTTAAATTTTCAAGTGGTAACGTGCTGCCATCTATAGCCAATATGCCATCTATATCAATATTCATATATATATATATATATATATATATATCATTTCATGCAGACACGTGATGAAAATTGCATTTTTATATGTTTAATGCGCAATAATAATTTATTTTTTTAAATTTGAGTTTTTGTCAATCTGATGGCAACATATTAATAAGATAATTTTTTCCCTTTTACTCGTAACGCATGCTTGGAGCTTAAGTTTTAATTTTATCTTATACTATAAAACGAGGAATGGTTGCCAAGTCGAAAATCGCCCCACATTTCCGACATTTCAACGAGTTAGCTTCGATACCTGTTTTCTCCGAGCGGAGCTCGGTCACCCGCTGGTAAAATAATAAAACATGAAATCAATACAAACGACAAAGTGAAAAAGTATATAAAAAAATTAAAGATTACTTATACATATTACTTACACAAATTAACGAACACTCAAACAAACATTTCAAATAATATTTATATTATCCCCCCTTTTTAAAATAAGATTTTAAAAAGCACGAAATATCCACTGAACGGTAGCTAAATATTGTTCTTTTGGGTAAAATATTGTCTGAAATTCAAAATACTCGCTCACCAGCTACTGGAGCTCGGTTTTACGGTTTTCAGGGCATCAAATAATAAATGTTTTTTTTTTGCTTTTTATTCGCCCCATTAAATAATAAAAATTCAGCTTTCAGTGTCCTTGGGTTTGTAAGTTTTTCGTGGGGCTCTTCGAAAAACTCATGACTTGTTTTTCCATAAATAGGCATCACTCCGATGAGCAGTTTCTTTTATTTTCTCTTTATCAGAATCGGTTTCCACATAAAAGTTTGGAAAAGATTCTAGACAAACAATATCTTTCCAGATAACTTATTAATTTAAAAAAAATTTGGCAAAAATTAAATTTTGCAAAATAATATGAATTTTTCAAACCGGTTATCTAAATTTAAAAACCGGTTTTCAAATGTGACGATTTACCTTTAAAAACCAGATTTTTTAAAACTGAGTTCGAAAAACCATCAAACCCGATCCAAAATTTCTTATACTAGGGTCACCATTGGCCAAAGAAGTCAGATTTCTAATCCATTGAATATTCTAAACCCTCCGTCGAGGTGGCCTGGTGGTTGGGATCCAGGTTCGAGACCCGATTCCACCGAAAAACTGTCGTGTAAGCGACAAGTCTTTCGCAAGTCGGGTTCAAATGCCTTCACACTGATGTGGGAGCTTGGAGAGAGAGTTCCCGCTCAGGTGTCGTCCTTGTCATCAGGTTCGTGACTCGATTCCATCGAAGAACCGTCGTGTAAAGGGTCTTTTGCATGCTAAATCCGTCAGGACCAAATGAACTCCCTCTGGTGTAATGTTTAGAAGGGGTGCACCAGCTCAGATGTTGTCCTCGTCGTCTGTTCGCGGTTCAAAATTGGGAGGTCCATCCCAAACTAACCCTAGTGTTGCTTTACAAAGAGATATTAATGTAACTAAACCAAAATCAACTAAGAATTTATCATTTTAATTGACTTACTCCGTTAGGATAATTGGCATCATATATAAGGCAGTGCATATCAGCTCGATGAGTCCTGTAAGCCATATCCAATGCCCTTTGCCTTTAAAGATGGACGATAGCAGAAAAAAGCGCCGAAAAGAGAGTATGAACTTTCTCGTGCATTTTTTATCGGCTTCAGAACTGAAATAAAGTATGATATCAGGAGGTTAGATATATAATTCTATAATAAGGAGGAATTATATAATAAGGTGGGTATATATATATTTATTAGATATATAACTGAAAGGATATATATTCAGAAATATGATTCTATAATAAAGAGGAATTATATAATATGGAGTTAAGATATATATTTATTAAATATATAGTATAACTGAAAGTTAGATATATAATTCTATAATTAGGAGGAATTATATAATAAGGAGGGTAGATATATATTTATTAAATGAATTGTATAACAGAAAGTTAGATATATAATTCTATAATAAAGAGGAATTATATAATAAGGAGGGTAGATATGTATTTATTAGATATATAACTGAAATGATAGATATACAGAAATATGATTCCATAATAAGGAGGAATTATATATAATGGTGTTTAGATATATATTTATTAAATATATAGTATAACTGAAAGTTAAGATATATAATTCTATAATTAGAAGGAATTATATAATAAGGAGGGTAGATATATATTTATTAAATGAATAATATAACAGAAAGTTAGATATATAATTCTATAATAAAGAGGAATTATATAATATGGAGGTTAGATACACAATCCTATAATAAGGAGAAATTATATAATATGGAATTTAGATATATATTTATTAGATATATAACT
>JAOUZG010044942.1:80924-91659 GCA_026289955.1 Argiope argentata
ATCTAGTCGGTTGTGTGTTTTAATAACGATCACACTTCGGCGAATTTTTTTCTAACTGATGAGGTACAGATGAAATATCTAACCAGCTGTGTGTTTTAACAATGATGTGTCTTATTTTTCGTAATAAAATATACACCAATGATATAGATTGTTTGCATAGCAAGCTCTTTTTAAATAAGACCTTTCTTAAAAAAAGAAGGAAAAAATCCCTAATATTTTTTAACTGCTTGTGATTTTCTATCATCAGGTATCAAGATTATTATTTTTATACAATATCGAAGAAAAAAATGTAAGATTTTCAATGGGAATAAAAATTATAAAATCCTTATAGTAACATGAGATAGAAATATTGTATCGTAGAAATTTAAATAAAAGAAATTTAGAAATTATTTATATTTTTAAATGAAAGAATAATAAGAATTTTAATTTGCAACAAAATCTTGCTTATTATAAGCGAATTTCAAGATGCTATTTATTATTTAATAAAATTTCTTATAATAGACTACTAGAGTAATTGATCAAGAGAGAGAGAAAAAAAAAGTTCTGGAGATTTTCCTTCAATATTAATAAAAAATAATACATAGTTAATCATGAAATTATAAATATGCTATTGAGAAAAGTATTTAATAAAAATTTACTTCGTCATCCAAGAAAAAAGTATTCTTGATATCAAAGGTTGTTCCCCGATCAAAAATTCCTTCTGCAACAAAAAGCCCAGAGGAGACAAAAACAATCAAAATTTTGCACATAATTACAAAAAATAATTTACAAAATTAAAAATTGCATTCAGAAAGTCAAATAGCCACAAAATCTTATTAGAAATAATAATAAATTATTATTACTTATTAAATGTAGAAATAATTCATCAAATTCTTATTTTAATGACGTGGTATTTGTTTTTAAGTATGATGATGTTTATTCGCTTGGCATTTTGCCTATAAAATCTTAGGTTTGATGAAAAAAATCTTGCTATCGCTACCAATTTTGATCCTTATTTATTTTCTGAATAGCAGATAATATTTAGGTATTTTTTACATTTTAATTAGAATTCCGTTCATAAAATTTCAATACAAAATTACAATAAGTCCTTATAATTTTTCTCATTAAACATAAGAAGAAAATTCCATATCTCTTTAAAGTTTTTTTTAAAGACTACCTTTGGAATAATACAAAGTTCAGTTTCATTCTATCTTTTTTTAAATCTGAATAATTTTTTTTCTCAAAATTACTTTAAAGGTCAATTTTGTAACAGTGCCTTCCTCCTTTAAAACAGAATGCAATAGAGTTAAGAAATTGTAAATATGTCAACAAACTTTCAGCGATTAAAGATAAATATATAAATTATTTTTAAATAATACTTAATACGTTTTGGAGGGCATGATGGTCTGATGATAAGGTCACGGTTTAGAAAACGGAGGGTATCAGGTTTGAGATACGATTTCATCTAAGAACCGGCATGTAAAACTTGTATCTTTTAATAAATTTAAAATTTTAAATAACTTTAAAATTGGAATAAGTAAATATGATTCAACCTGTTTAAATAGTTTTTTTTTAAATCTTTACCTACCTGCTGTGGGTGCCAAGAACCACTGTTCGGTGGATCGTTGAAAAACGACAGAACAGTTTGAGCAGTTAGTGCGAGCAGTGTTACCATTGTAAACGCGTAAATAACTGGATCTTCCATTTCTTCCAGCTTTATCTGTGGAGGCATAATTCTTCATTAGCTCCAGATGAAATCAATATTGAATGCACCATTATTTATGACAATCATAATCACTTCAAGGCCACAAAATGGTGGCACTTAAAAAAATCATTCATAATGCAATAACAGGTCAGAATTGGCTGTCAGAGAAGGTTCTGGACCAATCAGGCTTATCTCGATACCTATTGGCTGAATTTCTAAAAATCTATAAGTTTCCAGTATTTTTTATTTCGTCTCCAAAATTTGCCAAATTCATCGCCAATTCATCAAATGGTCTCCAAGTTTGTAGCCAATCCCTGGGATCACTGCTTCGGTAATCGAACGGCATCCAAAAGAGCTCGTCGTGAAACGGTCTTTCCTGTGATTGAACCAACCTTGACGGGAAGCAGCATCGCAAGTTTGTAGTGATATTTATTAAATGCAAGTTCTGATTCCCCCTGGGCTCGATTTCTTGCGTAAGCACTAGTGTCCAGAGACTGCTTCACACACAATTCAAAAACTTATGATTGTAATTGCATGATAAATTGATTTCAACTAAATAAATCAAATACAGTACTAGGCAATTCTTCTTGTACCGTTTAAACAACATCACCTTGTATTTTTAAGGTAAGTAACCACTTTAAAAAATCGATTTTTTGTTAAATTAAAAATTTTAAAAAAATATTTTTTGATGTGTGAAGAGTTTTTTTTTTCATAAAATCACTAGAATTTTGTTTCTGGGTCTGCTTTTCGGGAGTTACACTGATTTTTTTTATACAAGCATTTATTTACGTTTTAATGCTATTTTACGTTAAACTTTGATAAAATTTCCTAACAGAAAATCTCAAAATAATTAATTTCAGGCAAGTTTTTTTCCCATCAAATATGATATAATAATTTCCCAATTTTTTCTACAGTTCTTGAACTAGAGAATAAGTGTTCTTGTGGTTATTTAAGGCATTTTACAAGCCCGATGGCAGATCTGTCAGAGATTTAAGCCGAGTGAGCGTCTCTTGTTTTTTTTTCGGTAGAGCCAACTAGGGCTAAGAATCCGACTTAGCTATTTCGCTAATATACTGTTAGAAGCGGGCGAATGCCATGAAAACTCGCGGAAGGAGAGAGCGATTGGCGACGGTTGACGAAGAGCTTGGCACCATCGGGGTTGGTTTGACGAAATGAATAGTCTGGTAGCCTCTGGTTTGCCCGCGATGTTTTCCGAAGCTTCGCGTGCTCGCTCGATCGGCTATATAAGGGACAGGTTGTCGCAGTATGATAGATCTTCTCGGAAGAGTAGTGACTCGTTGGACGAGCGGATTACTTTCCTCGCTTGTTATTAGTAAGCGGTGTTTACGTTTGCTGCTAACGTTGTATAATTGAGCTCGCTGCGATTTACTGTTTGCTGTGCTATACGATAACTGTTTTGCAGACTGTGTTTATTGTTCGTAAGGCTTGCATTTACGCTATTAGCGACTGTTACGACGTTCGAATTGTGGGCGAATATCGCTGTAAAATTCCAATAGATGGCGCTTCGAGGAGTGTAAATAGTAGAGTTTTTTGTAAATAAATGTGTGTGTGTTGTGAAAATGGCGGTCTCGTCATTATGCCGGAATTCTTTGTGTTTCCAAACTCCCTAATTCGCTTTGAGGTTAACATTTTTTGGTGTCAGAAATGGGATATATTAGTGAGTGTGAATCACGTGTCGATGTGAAGAGAATTTTATTTGTCTGAGTTAGGAAATTGGCGAATCTTGAATGGGCGTCCTTGAAGTTTCGGTTGTTTGGCGTGTGACGTTTCCGCATAGATAACAAGTAGAATCAAATTGTTTCCCACGGGAACAACCATCGATAACGGATGCGGCGGTTTCATATAGATAACAGGTGAGAAGATATCAAATTGCTTTCTCACGGGAAACAACGATAGATAACCAGGAATTTGTGAAAGGGGAAAACTGCAGACTAGACGGGACCAAGATGTCTCCTGGTTAGACGCCATTTACCCCTCTCTTGTGGTTGGAGAGATAACTTGGGCCAGGTGATCAAAAACTTCGGGAATGATGCTGATTGGTCGTTTGCCACCAAGGGCCGGTTTCTGAGACCGAGATAAAAACGGTGTGAAAAAGAGATCTGAGAAGAGACTGACAAGGAGACTGACGAGTAGCATCAGCTGGTGATTGGAGCGAGAATTCAACATGGAATTCTGTGGAAAATTCTCAGGAGAGAATTTTGGAATGTACGTAGGCCGCCTCACCCTGTAGCCGAGCCCACGTGGAGTTCATCGGAACCTTTCAGCGTCTCGTCTGAAGTGTGAAAGCTCATCCGAGCTTTGGGAATACCTCCAACCAGTTGAACAGCTGCTTCCTGAGTTGCTCTTCCAGCCAGTTCATCACTTTACGCTCTACAAACCCCAGCAGGTTAATCAACAAGCAGAGAATCCCGAACCTCGGGCCAGATCTTGCGGGAGTTTCAAGAACTCCACCCTCCGTCTTCATCTACGAGAGAGACTACCTCTATTTGAGGCACAGCACTTCTCCCTAGTGGAATCCTGTAACCTTTTTAATCAAGAAGGTGTATTTGTGCGAAAAATATATATGTATTATAGCTGAAAATAAATAGATTTTTATTTCTCCAAGACCTGGCTTGTCTTCGGCCCAACTCACCAGTAGCCCCGGCCAAAACGTTACAGCTATAATATATATTGTTATTAATTGGTGACAGCGGTTTCGATACGTCTACCCAAATTACCTGTTGGACTGAAATCTGCAATCTGCTTCAACTACATTACCGCAGAGCCTGTGATTCGAAATAGTGGAATAGACATTGGTTTGAAGAGGACATCCTCTCGGATATAATCAACTCATCAAAAGCACATAGAAACTCTACTGTTCCTCAAAACCCAGATGGAAATTCAGCGCTTCTCCACGGTAAGCTTGATTTTCTATTTCTAGAGGCAATATTGTGTATGTTATGTAATATTTGTTTTAAATATAAAATTTGGAATAATTGAAATGATTGCATGTAAATTTCATTGAGGCTAAAAAGTGTTCAACTGCCGCGGATAGTAAACAAATTATAAATTAAGTGTAACTAAGTAATTACTTTGAAAATTAAGAAATTGTAGACAGTCATTCTAAGTGAAAAAAATTTTCGAGATAAATATATGATTGGCTGTTGGTACATGTCAAAAGTTATCATTATTACAGTTAAGTAAAACATTAAATTTAGCTTGTCGAATCTATGTGTGTTCTATTGTTTTTGTGATAACTGAAGTTAATTCTTGTGTGTGATTAAGTAATTTAGTTATTGTATTGAAGTGTTGTTGTTTTTGTTAGTAGAAAATCAATGTCTAGAATTGTTTAAATTATTTTTTAAAGTGTTTAATATTGTAAATGTGTAGTTTTAAGTAGGAACTGTTTAGAATTGTGAAAATTGTATTTTAAATTGTAAACCACGTGAGAATTTAACTATGTCATACTTAGCTAAAGCCCGTAAGGAAGATTTAATTGCCCTAGCACAAGAATTGGGAATTGGGAGTTGCTCGACGGATACGAAGTTAGATCTTTGTAAAAAAATTAAGGCATCTCCGGAATATGAGGAGGAAATGGTACGAGATTTTTACCAAGATATCCTCCAACAGCGCGAGGCCGCGGAAAGAGAACGAATAGAGGCACGCGAGGCCGCGGAAAGAGAGCGAAAAGAAGCGCGCGAATTTGAGTTAGAACGGTTGAGAATTGCTAGTGCAGCAGAAACTAATAGCGTCGATTCTTCACGAAGTGAAACTGTTAGACCGCGGCGAGAAATGAAACACCTAATGCAAAAATACGACGAACAAGTCACCGATATTTCTTTGTATCTCACCATGTTTGAACGCCAAGCACGTTCAGCAGATATAGAAGAAAGTGACTGGGTATCGCAGCTCATGGCTCTTTTACCGCTAGATTTAGCGCAAATAATTATTAAAGAGCCGGAAAGTAGGATGAAAGATTATGCTCACATAAAGGAAGTTTTATTGGAGCGTTTTAAAATGAAACCGGAAACATTCCGCATAAAATTCACGCAACATTAGAGAAAGACAGGGGCGCTCTGGAAGGAAATGGTTTTCGAGCTTAGAAATTACTTGGAAGGTTGGTTAGACGGTGTTAAAGTAAATGAGTTCGAAGCCCTGAAAAATTTGATGATCACCGATCAAATTAAACGACGCGTGCCGCCTGAAGTCAAAGATCACTTTTTAGACGAATGGGGTAAATTGGTGGATCCGTCGGAATTAGCAGGCAAATTAGACGAATATGAATCCATTAGAAGCGTTCGTAAACCACATTTTTCCAAAGTTCCTGAGCGTAAATCATCGCATGAAAAGTCTAGGCCCACTTCGCCGAAAACAGAGCAGAGAGGCAAAGCATTAGGACATTCGGGACCCCGGTCATGGAGAAATCCGATACCAAAGGGAAATTGGCGGAACGAAAATTTTGAACGCAGGAAATTAGCCGCTTGTTACATCTGCCATTCAACCGAACACTTAAGGCCCAATTGTCCGCAATTGAAGAAAGAGAGGCCCTCCGAGGTCGTAAATCATGTGGGGTTGGGAAATCCTTCCGAACCTCTTTTTGCGCCTTACATGAGTAAGGCCAGGGGGAATGATGTAGAGATGTCCATATTACGGGACACGGGTGCATCCATTGATTTAGTGAGTCGCAACCACATCAATTCCGAAGATCTTACTGGAGAAATTGTATGGATAAAGCAACCCCTTGATAAGCAGTTTAGCTGCCTCCCTCTCGCTAAAATAGAACTTCAAAGCCCAGAATTTGGGAAAATAGTTACCAAAGCAGCAATAATGGACTCCAACCTTGATCCGGGTTACTATTTATTAGGTAACGGGAGTGCCAAGTTAATTGAAGAACAAAGGAAGATTCCAAATTTGAATGCCGTAATAACGAGGAGTAAAAAAACTCAACTTGGCACCACTAAGGACTCACAAGTGGAGAGTCACGAGAAAGAAAGTAGCCCTTCTATAATTGTTAGGGAAGAATTGTCCCCTTTACATTTGCCCCCAGCAGAGGAAGAATCGGGGAGTCTTATCAAGGTAGACGCGATGGCGTTCGCAACGCAACAAAGGGAATGTGATAGCCTGAGGACGTGCTGGGAAAAAGAAAAAGATAGAAAGGGGGATTTTGAAAAAAGGAATGATTTATTGTTCCGAAAAAATCAAGACCATTTTGGCAATGTAAATTTACAGCTGGTCATTCCAGCCGGGTTAAGAGGCAAAATTCTGGCGTTGTGTCACGAGTTCACTTCCGCTCATCTGGGGGTGACAAAAACCAAAGATCGTTTACTAAGGCATTACTTTTGGCCAAATTGTATCAAAGATGCCGAGAATTATGTTCGGAGCTGTGATCCCTGTCAACGTATCGGGAAGGCGCAAGACAAGGGAAAGGCCCCGCTCAAAC
Organism: Argiope argentata; assembly: GCA_026289955.1. NCBI lineage: Eukaryota > Metazoa > Arthropoda > Arachnida > Araneae > Araneidae > Argiope > Argiope argentata. Next base: position 88,049 of record JAOUZG010044942.1, read on the forward strand.
TGGTACCAATAATTACGGAAGTATTCTCGAAAATAAATATCGACGCTGTGGGACCCTTGCCGCTTAGCACTAAAGGAAATCGTTACCTTTTGACAGCTATTTGCATGTCATCAAAGTATCCCGACGCGATAGCCGTGGCCGACATCAATTCAGTTTCGGTAATCGAGGCTCTGTTAGAAATTTTTAGCAGAATGGGTTTTCCCCGGGAAATACAGTGCGATCTGGGAACTTCTTTCACAAGCCAGCTGACCACTGAATTTTTTGTGCGTTTTGGGATTAAAGTGACACATAGTTCGGTACATCACCCACAGTCTAATCCCGTTGAAAGATTTCATCGGACGCTGAAACGGCTATTGAAAGTGTTGTGCATAGAATCAGGAGATGATTGGGAAAAGAATCTCCCTGCGACATTACTGGCTTTGCGCACAGTGACACATGAAAGCACCGGGTTTAGTCCCGCAGAATTGGTGCACGGAAAAAATCTCCGAACTCCGGAAGTTCTACTATACGGACAGTGGGTAGCCCCACAAGAAACGGATTCCTCTGTGGTCGAATACGTGTTTCAGTTAATAAACCGAATGAAGAAATGTCAGGAGTTAGCCATCGAACGAATGACGGAAGTCCAAGTTAAGCGTAAAGTATGGTATGACAAAAACGCGGTTAGGCGGAGATTTAAAGTAGGAGATCAGGTTTTGGTACTTGCAACTTCTAAGCCGAACAAAATGGCGGTACAATGGACGGGTCCAGGGGAAATCGCGAGTCAGCTTTCAGAAACCAATTACATAGTGTAGATGGGAAATAAAAAGGACAAAACTCAAATTTATCATGTCAATATGTTAAAGCCATACCACCAGCGTCCGGAGAGTATAAATCTCATCATGTCCGAAATTCGCGAGCCTCCAAAGTCCGAACCGGAATTAGAAATTCCCTACCCGACATCGGATCCGAACATTTACGATTTTGAGGAGATCGTTAGAGAAAGTGCACTAAGTGAGAGACTTAGCAACTCACAAATAGAGGAATTGCGCTGCTTGTTAGGGAAGTATCGAAAGGTTTTTTCGAACGAACCAGGACAAACTCACCCAGTTGAGCATGACATCGAATTAATAAGCGACCAACCGGTTAGATCGAAACCATATCGCACCTCCCAGCGTCAGACGGATATATTAAAGTCTGAGATCAAGCGCATGCTCGATATGAAAATTATCGAAATCGGACAATCGGATTATACCTCCCCGATGATACTGGTAGAAGCAACAGGTAAAGACCCGAGGCCCTGTATCGATTACCGACGTCTTAATTCTGTCATCAGGACAGAATATTTCCCTTTGCCTAATATTGAGGAGCGTGCAGAGAGAGTCGCTGCTGCAAAATTTATCACAGTAATCGATTTGGCAAAGGGATATTGGCAAATCCCGTTGAGTAAGCAAGCACAGCGCTATGCAGCATTTGTGACTTCATTCGGAACATACATTCCATTAAGGATGCCTTTCAGACTAGTTAATGCCCCTTATTTTTTTAGTAAACTAATGGCCCAAGTTTTGGAAAAGTGTGAAGAGTATGCCGTCCCCTATCTAGACGATATCGCCATTTATTCAAATAATTGGAGTGACCATTTATTACACCTTGGAAAGGTACTTGAGAAAATAGAAGGGGCAGGATTAACTATTAAACCCTCAAAATGCAGTTTTGCTCAGAATCATACCAAATATCTAGGGCACATCGTCGGTGGAGGTGTGAGAACACCCGCCGAAGCTAAAATAAAGGCTGTTGTAGATTTCCCTACTCCCGCTACAAAAACCCAGATTAGGGCTTTTTTGGGATTAGCAGGCTATTATGCGCATTATGTAAGGAATTTCTCAGTACTTGCGGCCCCTCTAACAAACGCACTAAAGGGTAAAATAAAGAAAGAAAAAATACTCTGGACCGAAGAGTGTAACCGAGCATTTGAGGAATTGAAGCAGAAATTGACAAAAAAAACCGGTATTATATGCCCCAGATTATAGAAGAGAGTTTATCATTCAAACGGACGCGTCAGATGTAGGAATGGGGGTTGTGTAGTCACAACGTGATGACAAAAATGAGGAGCACCCAATAATTTATCTAACTAAAAAGTTTTCGGATGTAGAGAAAAAATATAGTACAACTGAACGTGAGTGTGCTTCCATAATCTATGCCATAAAAAAATTAAAGTATTACTTAGACGGCCAACGTTTCACTATCGAAACGGACCATAATCCATTAGTATGGCTGAAAAGCAATGCAGGCACAAATCCCCGACTAATGAGATGGTCATTATCACTTCAACCTTATAATTACAAGGTTGTTCACCGACCCGGCAGACACCATCAAAATGCCGACAGTTTGAGCCGTAGCGAACTTTGAAAAAAATTAGCATCCGGCCATAAAGATGAGATAAGATAACAAAGTTTATACTTCGTTAGGAAATGTCATCTAATTGTAAATATTATTATTTATCTTTTTATTGTGTTGTGTTTCTGTGTTATGTATTCTAGGATATCAATGTTTAATATTATATATGTTTAATTTTGAGATATTAGTGAATTTGCCTCTAGATTTAGTATTGTCAAGTTTACTGGTATCAAATGTACAAAATTTTCCTCTTTCATTGTCGGAAAATTTTATTCCCAAGGGGGGAGGGGCTGTGACGATTCCGCATAGATAACAAGTAGAATCAAATTGCTTCCCACGGGAACAACCATCGATAACGGATGCGGCGGTTTCATATAGATAACAGGTGAGAAGATATCAAATTGCTTTCTCACGGGAAACAACGATAGATAACCAGGAATTTGTGAAAGGGGAAAACTGCAGACTAGACGGGACCAAGATGTCTCCTGGTTAGACGCCATTTACCCCTCTCTTGTGATTGGAGAGATAACTTGGGCCAGGTGATCAAAAACTTCGGGAATGATGCTGATTGGTCATTTGCCACCAAGGGCCGGTTTCTGAGACCGAGATAAAAACGGTGTGAAAAAGAGATCTGAGAAGAGACCGACAAGGAGACTGACGAGTAGCATCAGCTGGTGATTGGAGCGAGAATTCAACATGGAATTCTGTGGAAAATTCTCAGGAGAGAATTTTGGAATGTACGTAGGCCGCCTCACCCTGTAGCCGAGCCCACGTGGAGTTCATCGGAACCTTTCAGCGTCTCGTCTGAAGTGTGAAAGCTCATCCGAGCTTTGGGAATACCTCCAACCAGTTGAACAGCTGCTTCCTGAGTTGCTCTTCCAGCCAGTTCATCACTTTACGCTCTACAAACCCCAGCAGGTTAATCAACAAGCAGAGAATCCCGAACCTCGGGCCAGATCTTGCGGGAGTTTCAAGAACTCCACCCTCCGTCTTCATCTACGAGAGAGACTACCTGACTATTTGAGGCACAGCACTTCTCCCTAGTGGAATCCTGTAACCTTTTTAATCAAGAAGGTGTATTTGTGCGAAAAATATATATGTATTATAGCTGAAAATAAATAGATTTTTATTTCTCCAAGACCTGGCTTGTCTTCGGCCCAACTCACCAGTAGCCCCGGCCAAAACGTTACAGGCGGGACGGGTGAGTAATGTTGCTTTCGCTTCGTGGTTTCGTTAGT
>JAOUZG010044942.1:106659-150447 GCA_026289955.1 Argiope argentata
TATTTTGTTTGGAATGAAAATGATGTGATTTGCTTCAGAGGAACATAGCAATCGAATTAAACTTCTGTCATGAATTGGGTTCAGACAGGGCACTTGAAAGAATTTTGTCATATGACTTCGTTGTAACATGATTTGTCTCCATTCGCATTCTGTTTGAAAGGAAAACAAATGGTTTGCTTCAAAGGAACATTCCAATCTAATTGAACTTCATTCATGGTGTGGGATCGACTCTAATTTGTAATCGTCTTGACTTACAACAACAGAAAAGAAAGTAATTTCGGATACACCTGAAGACACTGACAATCCACCGATTATAACAAAATCGTTTTAATGAAGGTACAAAATATATTTTCTATGAAATATTTCAGAAACAATATTTAAGAAATCGTAAAAACCTCAGAATTAGGAGATACCTATAAAAAGTGATATAATTATTAATTTAACCCTAGTATTAAAATGAGACGCATGTCAGGTGAGAAAAGCTTGTCATGTGTCTGTACCGTAATATGATTTAACCCCATTCGAATTCTGTGAAGATTCGTAATTAAGGGGATTTCAAAGGTACTTACCAATTTGGTGACAGTAAACTTCGTCCATCGAGTGAGACCAAGTTGAACTTGCAGTCGTCCCGTCGGACAACACCTACGAAAGCAATCTCGGATGCAAATGAAGAAGCCGGCCATCCACAGAATTGCACAGGGAGGGAACACTAGAACGGAATGACGGAAACAACTCGAAAGCTTTGGAAAATCAGTGTTCCAAAACGCATCCCAATTCTGTAAATAGAAATTGTCAGAAAAAGCTGCATAAATAAAAAAAAGGCAGATACTTTTCAAATGAAATATATATACATAGTATAAAATGAAGTCTCCGGAAAGCGTCTGTATGTTGGAACCCCAAAAACTCCAGAAATATTTAATGGATATTGGAGATATTTATACCATTTTGTTGAGCATTTGCTGGGAGAGGTTTTAGTAGATTGAAGTGATATCAAAATAAGAAGCGGAGTTTTATAATGGCGAATTATTATTCGAGCGAAAACCTGAAACTGCGCATGTGCAAATAGCAAGAGTTGTGGTATGCTTATGCGATACATTTCTTTGTTTACGTCTGATTTTAGACAGCGATTCAAAACTCACGATGTCCCCCCCCCCCAAAAAAAGGAAATTTAACCTTGGCCGTAGAGGGAAGAAACTGTTTATTAGGGAATATCAGATAAATCATGTCTACACTACGGGAAGGAGAGTTTTTTGACAAGCGAAAAAATCGTCTTTCTTTTAACCGCACTGCAACTGAATTGCGGAGACAGAATGAATCGCTTGAAAAGCGAAATGATCGCCTGTGTTCTGTCGACGGATATATCATAGTTTTACCTTTTTAACATTCTAAATATTTCTGAATGTGTGCTATAAAAAAATTTGTAGGTATTTTTGATGGTTTTTACATATATTTTTGGTTTGTTTGATGTTGCGTAACATGTCCATGTCCTATCGGGTAGAGGCTAGACTTAAATTTAAAGCTAATTTTTCTTCTTGGATGCAATGAGACGGGTAACGCCGTGCGGGTATTTCTAGTTTCTAGATCTATGTTAATCTACTGCTTGAAAATGCTGATTCATAGAAAACATTAAATTATATTGATTAAAAGTTCTGAAATCCAAAGGTTTTTAAATTATCGTCTGAGGAAATAGTTAACTATATTTACAGCGATGGCCTTTTTTGATGTGTTATTACATTTCGTATTAATTCATTAAGCAACCAATGTATCATAAGACTGTAAAATGAATGTTTATAATATGATCATAAATATAACTCTGAAAACTACGAAATTAAAATACTTCTAACATTCAATATTAATAGACGAGCCTTTTCTTTAGTCTAACAAAAAATAAACGATTCAAAGTTCAATTTGAATCGTTTATTCATTATTAGACTAAAAAGAAGGATAGTTAAATTAAAAAAAAAATATTTCCCTGGAAAGGCAAAGGTAGACCCTTTAATTTAAGTTATCACTTTCAAATTCCTTGCAATCCTCGGACAAAAACCAACAGAAATAGCCTATTGGAAACATTCTCGCTTATCCTCCAATGCCCTCCACCCCTCTTTTTTTATTAAAAAAAATCTAGATCTTATATAAAACCTCGAATACTTTGAAAAACATTCATCAACGCAACACAAAGTCATTACAAATTACAGATCTTGGCATGAATCTACCATTTTTAATGAATCCATATTGAAATTGAGTTTTAATTTAACCCTTTCACTACTGACCCTGACCAAACTATAGCATATATTTTATCCTGGATTGCCGCCTTCTGTTTCAAAAGAAAGGGGCAAGATGTGAAATGAGAATATCTTGCTGATTACTCGTTTTACATCCTACTCTCATCGTTTGAAGAAGAAACTGCCCTGCCAGGATAGAATGAACAGGGCCGGTTGGGCTGGACTAGTAGTCAAAGGGTTAATGATTTTTTTTTAATATTTAAATCGTTGCGTTTAAGAATTATCACATTTGTATGCATGAGAACGTACGGACTGACAGAGGGAGAACGCTTGACAGTTATGGTTAAAAATTTGATACGAATGTTTATTTTAGATGCCAAAGTTGCTTACCACATTTTTATTTAAGGGGCTCTTTGCTTTTTCGAATTATGGAGTTCCATTTGCTACTCAAAAAGTCGGATTTATATATTTCTTAAGAAAAAATTTTACTTAACATTCTTCAGAAATCTACAAACTGGGGAGTAAATCCAATGTAAAATTTGCATTGTGGAAAGGGGTGCCAACTCAGGTGTTGTCCTCATCATCTGACAGCGGTTCAAAATCATAAGATCCGTCGCCAAATAGCCCTAGCGTTGCTTTAAAACGGAAGTAAATATAATTACCCTTCCCCTTATGTAAAATTTCATTTCTTTGCCTCTAATTGCTTTGAAAAACAGACAAACAGACTCTTTTTAACAGACAGACAAACAGACTGACTGACTGACAGACTGACTGACAGCCACAATGCCAATTTCCCAATCCAGGAACATCCGAAACGAAATATTTCCTTAAATCCTCGTGTTTAAATTATTATTATTTTTTTGGTAATTGCAATATCTTCCGCATAATTCGTTTGAGATAAAGTAAAAATGAAATATTGCATATTGAAGCAATAATAGGAAATGCTTATATAACCAACGATTCATTTAGTATTGATTAAAAATGAATAATATCAAAATACAGACATCATAAAAAATATACAAATCCAGGCTGGTTACAAAGTTTATATTATTAAAAAGCTTTGAAGCTTTTAACAAGTGCCGAAAGTTTGTATTTATCATCAAGAAGGGAAATTTTATCTCTGCATTGCAAACATATTTGAAAAAAATTAATTATTGTTTGCAAATATTGTTCTTTCAATCAAATGCAAACAATAACGTTTCATGATAGAAAATACGAATGTATCGTTTGATTTTTCTTTCATGGTAGAGGGGGAAAAATTGTCAGCTTTTCTGAATCAATATAGGAACTAAGATCTTATTGTTGGCCTTGTGAATATTTCAATTATAACTATTAATTGAAGTAAAAGTAAATTTTTCATGAATTTTTTAATTCTTCTGCATTATTGTATTTTAACTGCATGCCATAGCCAAACTTTAGGCTTAAACGCTTGTCATTGGAGAAAATAGTCAATAAAATATAGTTCATTTAAAATACAGGGTGTCCGAGAAGTCTTTGACACATTTCAAAAATTCGGTAACAAAAATAATAAACGGGATAGAAAGTAAAATTAAATTACATTTATTACCTCAAATAGTGAAGTTTTTTTTAATGTATCAATAAACCTCGATGTGGGCCCCTGATTTCCGGGGGTTACGAGCAAATGACTGATGAATTCTATCGATGACACTTCTGCGTCGACCCAGGACACTCCCAGTTTCCAAAAACTTATTTTCCCATGAAATAATGCTGTTACGAGATGGAGGGTCTTTTCCCATATCTCGTACGAAAATTACGTTGAGTTTGAGTCACAGATTTCGATTCGAAAAACCACATAACACAAAATGCGCGCTCACTTGGAGAAGCCATTTTCTAAATAACTCTTTCTAACGTTTCAGTACCTCAATCTACCGACCAGTTTTGCATTTTAAAAAAAACTTTACTATATGAGGTAATGAATGTAATTTAATTTTATTTTCTATCTCGTTTATTTTTTTTACCGAATTTTTGAAATGTGTCAAAGACTTCTCGGACACCCTGTATATTAACACATACCTTACAATAATTAAGAGACTACAACGAATAAACGATTTTTTTTAAAAAAATTACTTATATGATTGCACATATTGAATACTCCTTTATTATTTTGAGTAGTTTTTAGCTTTCGAGTTTATTTTTAGCTTTTATTTAAATAAAAAGCCTTAATTTTCTTACTGGGTGTCATAGAAATAAAATAAAAATTCTTTTCCGAATATGAAAATATGAACTTGCAAATAAAACAAATCTTTTTTGGTGCAATTTTGCTAAAATCACCTTTTAAAGGGGACGGATACCTAAAAAGAACTCCACTTCTGCCTTACTGTCTGAAACAGACACTATACAAGGACGCAAAATGCAAGGGACGTGATAAAAAAAATGGTACACATATCCTAGATCTAAAGTGTAGATCGGTATCAAATTAGGACCAAATCCATCAAACGCCCCCCTTCTGTCAATCTGTGTATTCGAATATATGTAAAACTAATAATTCATAACCGGAATGACATAGACATGAAATTTCGATACGTGATCTATTTTTAAATTTTTAGTTTCTCTGTCAAATTTCCTTTCAGTCATTGACAAAATGCACACTTGGTTGGCCTCTCTACACTTATTTCTAGGGGTCGGGAAAGCCTGGTTGGTGGAGCGTTAGACTCTTATACCTCAGGTTGCGAGTTCGAACCTCTCCGGCTGAAGATTCCCCAAGTTTGTGGTGACTGGCGCTCGATAAATCTGTCGCGGCCACAAAGTTCTCCATGTCGAGAGTAATACCACTGGGGGTTGTGGGGCAGAGGTGATCGTTCTCTGTTCGAGATCTAAACTACGACCTATGGACGAATGAATGAAAATGCATGAATGAACCCCGCCCCGTAAAAAGGGCTATGATGTTTGTGTAGCTAAGTCGTACTCTTGGACCTAGTTACCTCTAGAATAACGAGAGACGCACAATCGGTTTAAATCACTGATAGTTAGTGGGCTTGAAGAAAGTGCCATAAACAACAGCATCAACACTTATTTCTTTCCTCAATGGCGTGACAGACCCGGATATGCCCTGGTTTTCTTAAGAATTCCTTCTCATTTCTTGGCCACGATCTTTTTTTTTAAATATTTCTATCATTTAGTTGATGAAATGCATTTTCTTTGGTCGGCTATGACTTAAAAATGCTGCTCTTCGTATTAAAAATCAGTATTGTAAAATAAAAAAAAAAATATTCTCACCCGATAATTTTTAACAACAGATTTCATCCCACCCCCTATTAGATCCGTACAGAATGCATGAGCAAATTAAATGGATTTTGGAGATTTATTCACGTGCGGGTAAAAAGCAAATTCCGAATTTTTTTTGGCTCAAATAAAAAAAATCTTTCTATATCGAGAAGAAATTTTAAGGTTAAAATTTTGCGTCTAACAGTTTTTTAACGCAAGAATATTTTTCATCAAATTCAAACTGGTTTGTATCAAATGTAAAATACGGAAAATGGGATTTAATAGGAAAGAAACCTTAACCCATTGCAGTCCAAAAAATAAATAGATGCAAAATTGTTCACCTTATACAAAGATTTTTTACTGCTAAGAAAAATAAATTTATATAATTCTTTTAAGTCAAATTTCTTTGAAAACTTAATCGACATCTCTCAACCATTATGTAGGCGTTTTTAACAATTAAATTTGAAAAATAAATAAATAAAACGTCAAAATGATGCACAGTATTGAATGTCGAGTCACACTCGACATCGAACCGCAAAGGGTTAATGAAAATGCGTAGATTTATTTTTCAAAACGCATCAATATATGATGGGGGAAATGCTTGATACATTTTAAAATATACGAAAATTGATAAATTTTATTTAAAAATTAGCAAATAATAACAAATTAAAATATTATCAATAGATGGCGCCACAATCCCTCTTTAGCGAATTTATTCTGAATATTGCATCTCATAGAACAATAATTATGAAAGAATATTTACCCAAAAAGAGGACTGACAAAAATCCATCTCTTCATTTATCGGGAAAATTTTGTTAAACTAAAATCGCACCGACAAATTAAATTTGGTGATGGGTTAATCGGAAGTTGTCCGGAAACCTGTTGGCGAGATAAAACTAGGTTTCAGTGAAATTTTATGACGCCATTCTGTATTTTCATGCACATTTGTGAGGAAGGAACTGTGGATTTGATCTTTAAAAATTTACTTAAGATTCAAAAGGTTGTGATCGAAGTTTATATGCATGTGTAAGAGGAAGGAGGGAATGAAATGAATCTTGTTTATTACATTCATGACAGGAGTCATCATAGTCATAGATATTAGTGTTTAAAGCGAGATAGACATTTAATAATTACAGTTAATTTACATTTAAATAAAACTATTGGAGCTAACGGAAGTAATGCTTAAAAGTACATCAAGTCCTTCCAACACCAGTCAATTCACAAGAGAGAGTTGAGTTGTCCCACAGCTTCCGAGTTCAATAATAAAATGTTTTTGCTTCTCGTTGCACCACAATAGACGATGAATTAAATTGATATTTTGTTCTTTTTTCTGCAGGTCTTTTTTGAGATATATTTTGACAATTGTTACACTAAAACATTTGCATGAATTTCACGGTTAAAGCAATAACTATTCATACCCTTTTTGCACAGTGTATAAATTAAAACCAGATTATTAATATTATATTATATATATATATATATATATATATATATATATATATATATATATACCGAGTATCCAAAAAGTTCCAGTATTGATGATTTGTGAATTTATTTTACAAAAACAACAGGTTTAAAAAGAATTATTTTTATGCCAATGATAAAAAGCCCTTTTAACACAACTAATGAAAAAATACTGAGCTTACATTTATAATAAATGTTCAAAATGTCCGCCCCTTTCTTGGAGACAAAGTTGAACTCGTTTGCGCATGTTTTTCGAAACGCGTTTTAACATGATAGGAGGGATTTCTTGTATCCTTTGGGTAATTGCGTTTTTTAAATCATCTATTGTTTGAGGGTCATCTTCATAAACTTTGTCCTTTTAATATCCCCTCAGAAAAAAGTCCGGGATGGTCAGACCAGGGGATGGAGATGACCAAAGATTTTTTGAGATAAGTCAGTTGCCGAAAAAAGCTTCAAGCATGTCCGTGGTTTCATTACTCGTTTGGCAAAATTTAATATACTTGAAAAAAAATCATGGACAGTAATTTTTTAAATTTGGAGTACCGGAACTTTTTGGACACCCGGTCTATATATATAAAATTCAGATTTAAAAAGGATTGATTCATAAATATTTTTCTGGTATGTAAGATTTGCATAATGCGTGATAAGAGAATTACAAAACGAAGCGATCTAAATGGATAAAATTCGATGCATAGACTTATTATCTATATTTTAGACAGCTGAGAGAGAATCGTAGATGAATTTGCGGACCGAACTCGCAACGTTAGCGTTCGTCGGGCGGTATCTAGCTTATGAAGCTTTCACCGCATACCCTCCCACCAGTGAGTCGGTGTGGAGACAAACGATAAGTTTTCGCCAAGCGTATGCCGAGCGCGAGTGAGTTGTTGTTGATGATGATGTTGGCTGTTGTTTCTTATGCATTTGGCGACTTTTGCTATTGTTAAAGATAACCACAACAACTGTAGAAAGTTACTCATTCAAGGCCGAGGGTCTCTATTGTGGGTGAATGGATAGGATCGTGAACCATTCTCGAAACGATATGGTTTGTAACAGAGTGGCCATTAGACAAAAGTGACACTTATATCCGGTGGATGCTATTTGGTTAATGAGGTTCTCATTAGACCACTAAACAAAAGTAATCACTCATGCCCGGAGATGTTATCTGGCTTATGAAGCTTTCACCAGAAACCTATCAAACTGTAGGTCAAATACAAGTAAGAGTTGATTGTTTGACGGTTTATAGTTTCAGAAACATACAAACATGAGAATTCATAATCGCAATGATCTGAATATATCAAATTTGGCATGAGATTTTGCGATTTTAGGCGTAGTTCTGAACCAAATTTTTGTTTCAATCGGTTGAGAGAAACGCATCTAAAGTCCGAATTCGATTTCCAGATATTATTAGGTGTTTATTGCCAAACAAATCACCAAGGATTGCCAGTATAAGACAAATTTTACGCAAAACGTTAATTTAAAGCCGATAAAACGCCAATGACTTGTAAGTAGTTTTCTGGCATGTCAAGTTTATAGAGAGTATGCGATAAAGTTTTGTCGAGACCATTCTCGGCGGTTATTATTATTAGTACACATAATGCAATTAAAAAAATCATTTTTTAAGTATCGTTCTCTATGCACTATTCAAACAAACTGTGTTTTAAAAGAAGTCTTAAAAATTTCTTCTTTTTAAACTTTTTGTTCTGCAAATTTTGATATTGGGTAAACAGAGTCGATAACTTTTGCTGTGCTATTTTCAGCAGTCAAAATGGCTAACTTAGAAGGCTGAATTGGGTTCCTCTCCGAAATATTTCTTCATTGAATTTCGGAGAAGTTCGAAAAAGGTTGTTATGCGACAGAGGCACATAAATTTAAGAAAACCTCTAATTCTAAAATAGACCAGAAATTCTGTGAAACTTAAGGCATTTTAACCAAAAGATTCTTTTTTTTAGAACTTTACTTAGGGACATGCATGGAATTTCAGAAAGATGCCTTGTAAAACTCGTCATAGTTTTCGATTGACGAGGGCGACACCAGAGCTGGCATCCCTCCTCTCAATACCGCACCTTACCAGTGAGAAGACGTTTGCCCTTGTCAGATTTAAAGAGGAACTCACCACCTTAGACGACGGTTCTTCGGTGGAATCGGGTCTGGAACTTGAGACTCTACGGCTCATGCACCGAGATCTTACCATAATGCCACCATGGCCTCCATTTAAACTTGGAAAGCTCAGTTTCTGAGGGATTCCGATCAGATTGCAAGGCTCTAAGGCTACAAACTGATCCAATATATTTTCTAAGATCTCACGATTTTTATTTATTACTTTTTCGAACTCATTAATGGATTTGCAAATCAGCAAAGAATCTTTTTAACAAAACATCAATGCGTACCATAAACACAATTCATAATTTCTGTCTCATGGCTTAAATTTTCACATTCATTTTTTAAAAAAAATACAAAATGTACTTACTTATTCTCCTCGTTGACTTCCATTTTTAACACCCTGTAATTAACAACTGAATGAACCAAACAATAAAACAAACCCCAGCAAAATCCCAGCAAACCAGCAAAATATTTCTTTTAGTGCGAAATGTCGGCTTTTCAACTAGAATAAATCTGAAATTGTTTGAACAATACTTGACGAGATATCGATCACTACAGCCCTGTACCAAAAAAATAATGTATTTTTTTTCTCCGAAAAAAGATATTTAATACCCAAAATATGCAGTAACGGTGCAATTTTTCTCCTGTTATGAAAAAATAATCTTCATATTTTATTCTGTTGTTGTTACTTATGGCACTTGCCACGTACAAGCTCCGCTGATACATCAGAATATTTTAAGCCGAATATATACGTATTTTGATTTACAAGTAACACCATCTAGAGCCAAAAGTGCGACTTAGCTACACACACGTCAGAGTCCTTTTCAGGGGGCGGACTTCATTCCTGCATATTTATTAATTCATTCTATATAATAATTTAGATCTGGAACAGAGAACGATCGCCTCTAACCCAGTAGCCCAGTGGTATTACTCTCGACATGGAGGACTTTGCTACCACTACAGATTTAACGAGCGCCAGTAAGTTTCGGGCTGGTGCGTTCTGAACTAGCAATCTAAGAAGTTGCTCAACGAACCAAGCTATCCCGGCCTGCATGTTGTTTAAACTAGTATACTAATACTAGTTTACAAAATTAAAAAACAACAACTTGTTTTAAAGAAATTTCCTGTGTGTAAGTGATGGCTGGCGCTCTTTAAATCTGTCGTGGTCACCAAGCCCTCCATGTCTAGAATAATACCGCTGCGGGTACTGTGTCAAAGCTCTCTGTTCCAGATCTAAATTACCATCTGCGGATGAATGAATGAATATGCATGAATGAAGGTCGAAGCGTAAAAAGGGTTTGTGACGTGTGTGAGTTAAAAGTCAGACTTCTGCCTTCGGGTGCTCAGGGGCACATAACCTCAAAAGTTACTACACCATTCCTGTGCGATGTGTGCTGTGACTAATGGCACTTGCCGTGGACAAGCCCTCGCTGATGCAATCAACAGATGATTTAAGCCTAAGAAAGGCCTCGCTTTGTTTTTTACAAGTAGCGCCATCTAGGGCCAAGAGTACGACTTAGCTACACATACGTCACAGCCCTTTTTATTTGACGGACTTCATTCATGCATTTCATTCATTCATCTCAGATCGTAATTTAGACCTGGAACAGAGATCGAGCACCTCTGACCCAGTATCCCAGTGGTGTTACTCTCGACATGGAAGACTTTGCGACCACGAACAGATTAAACGAGCGCCGATCGCCATACACTCGGGGAATCTTTTTAGCCGGTGAGCTTCGAACCCGTAACCTAAGGAGTACGAGTCCAACGCTCTACCAACCAGGCCATCCCGGCCTTGCACTATTCCTTCCAATGTAAAGCGGCACCCAAGAATAACAAAGCAATTTGTATGTTATGTTTGCAATGTTATTGTATTTATAATAATCAAAGTTGTTTATTACAATTTTGATTACCGTCTTTTCATTTATCCGTTGTTTTATGTCAGCTTTTTTGGAAAACGCGTAAGCGATGTATTATTGCGTTTGCTTTCTGCGGCTACCCCACGCAATCTTAAACTGTTTTGTGTGTGGTCATTATATCATGTTTGTTTGTTATCTTCTTGTAAAGCAAATGTAAGTGTCTGTCCTCCTGGTCGCCCACCCATTTTCGGTGACATCTGTGGGGGAAAAAACGTCGCAGAGTGACCTCCATTCACAAAATAACGTTTTATTTTATTATTATTTTTTGGCCCACGCGTTGCCTCTTGCGTCACTTTCATACAAATTAGTGCAATGACGCAAATAAATCAACGTAAGTACTTTCCCCAGTTGGCTTCGTAGAATTGCAAAATAAAATAAAATCGAGTGTGCAATTTGGAATCACAACAACATGAAAAAGATTAAAATAAAATCCGTTATGCGTATTTCAATGTATCATGTCAGAACATCATTTCTTAAACGGCCAAGCACCACGTGCTCGTGCGAGTTAAATTATATTTTTACTCATTTTCATAATTTCGTCGAATGAGACACTTTAGTATTGCAAACGATCCAAAAAAAAACTTTGTCTCGCATTCATTGTTTGAAAAAAATCTCATTTCCTACTTATTTTATTTCGTATAATCGTTTCGTATAGTCGTTAACTTATTTTTTTTAAAATCAGAGCTTTTGTAAATGCAATGACAACGCATTATAAGAGGCTGATTTTTTAAGATGCTCGGGCAGATAATAAAATTTTTATTTTTTGTTCACGGATTTTTGCTGACGCCACAAACCTCATTCCCAAAACAGCCTCATATTCTGACATGATAAAAATAATTCTTTTCTTAAAAGGTCTTGCCACTTTTTAAACGGGGGAGGGGGGAAGTAGCATTTTTATTAGAAAATATTCGAGAATATTTCTGATGAGATCACTTCCTCTAGCATATGCTAATAAATTAGTATCTTTACTGTAAGTAGAAATAAAAGACGCATAAAACACTGTTAAAAATAAAGTATTTTTATTATTTATTCATTAATATATGTTACCTTTAATGCTCGATGTACTTCTAATGTACTGATAACCTAGGTAATCTGCAGATTAACCGATTTGCACTGTCGAAGTAAGGAATCATGAGTATTTCGTATATTTATTAGTTAAATTATATTTTTTATTCATTTTAATCGCTTCATCGAATCACTTTAGTATTTCAAACGATCCCAAAAAGACTTTGTCCCGCATTTATTGGTTAATATATATATATATATATATATATATATATCACATTTCCTATTTATTTCATTTCGTATAACCACATGCTCAAAATGATATCTTTCTAGGTTTTATTTGCTGTAGTCATCAACTTATTTTTTTTTAAAATAAGAGCTTCTGTAAATGCTATGACAACGTGTTATTAAAAGCTGATTTTTTGAGATTCTCATGCAGATAAAAAATTTATTTCTCGCCTACGCATTTTTGTTGACACCAAAAAACAACATCATTTTATGACATGATAAAAAAAACACATTATCTAATATACAGAAATGAATTTTTGTTTGTTTGTATATTAAGAGCTGCCGTAACATTCATTAAATTGCAATAAAACTTAGTTAACTTATTGCTTGTACTTGTGTGAAAGTTATAAATATACTGCAATTACTCTACCTAAGTCAAAAGAGGAAATTAATATTTTTATACTTCTTTTTCAATTCCTACTATTAGTTCACACTCTCCCTACATTTATATATATTGTTCAAATTTCCAATATTTAATAAAACACTTTATATTCATCCACTCAAGTTCAAATACATTTTTAAAAAATCTTGTCATGGATGACACTTGATGTTAATACATTTTTTCCAAATATTAATTCATTAATTAAATGAAATTAATTTTTAATTCTTTAAATAGAGTTTTATCGGTTTGTAACGAAACTTGAAATCAAAAGGCAATATCTCGATCGGTAAAATACGAGGATATGGGTATTTTTCGCGCGAAGGCAAAGAATGCGAGGTCATTTCTTGCGAAAATCAATACTTTTCTGATAAATTATTTATATTAATTGTAATTATTTATTAAAAAGTAACTGAAATAAAATGTTTCTTTATTGACTAAATTTTTTTATATTACTTGTTTATAAATCATACAATTTCAATGACTTCATTCCTTGTTGATAAAAATGTTCATTAAATACATAAATATCGTTCCTTCTATCATTCCTACCTAAACAATACAGCTATTTCAAAATTTATTCCTAACTAAACAGAACGATATTTCCAAAATTATTTCTTTTGCAGCAGCAACACCCCGAGTACGAGCTAGTGATTTATATTTTTGAAACAAGGACAACATAATTAAATTGACAGAACTTGAGTAATGCGTAATGGATATAAAGGGATCATGGGAGTCTAACGACTTTTAAAACTTTTTACCCTATTTTATAGTATAGAAGAAATGATACTTTGACAACATAGGATTAATAATATATAAGACAACATACGAATGATGATGATCTCGTGTTCGCTTCACAGCGGAAAGAGAGCGTGCAGTAGCTTCTGAGGCTATAGACCTCTGAGCACCTGAGGGCAGAAGCCTGACTTCTAGCTCATATGAGGATCTCTCTCTCTCTCTCTCTCTCTCACACACACACACACACAGACACACACACACACACACAACACACACACATACTCGCTTGCAAGCGCCTTTTCAAAATAGGGCACATTCACACACCTCACAGATAGAACACAGAAGAACAACCATGCCCTAACTGGGACTCGAACCCGGCAGGCCGAGATCACGAAGAAGATGCGCTACCTTTGTGCCAGGAAGCCGGCATATGAATGATATATAGGACAATAAAAGAATAAATGATTGTTTGGTTAAAAGAAAGTTAATAGACTCTAGGTAATATCGAAGAATGAGGCAGATTGACTTAA
Source organism: Argiope argentata (assembly GCA_026289955.1). Lineage (NCBI taxonomy): Eukaryota > Metazoa > Arthropoda > Arachnida > Araneae > Araneidae > Argiope > Argiope argentata. The sequence continues at coordinate 120,527 of JAOUZG010044942.1, forward strand.
CTTTTATAATCAACTCATTTGTGGCCTTACAAACCCAATTTTCTTAAGAATATTAAATTAAAAAAAAATCTTATTGATGAACAGTTAATTTATCGTCGGAGATTCTGGTGTAAAGTCGCATTTAATTTGGTATATATAAATAGATAAATAAGCAACTAACTGTGTGAGGGTCCCGAGGAAAAAATTTGATATGAGCACATTTTTATTTATTCACTTATTTTGATTTCTAAGAACATTGTATTCGAATATATTCTAATTAAAATGAACATTCATTTAAATTTTACACACACATAAATAAATTGCAGCTTATAAGGCTAGCAGCCTTATAAGCCAGATAACATCTATGATACCGAAGTCGACTTTTTGGTAGAGTTACATTACTCGGCTACTAGCCCTAGCGTCGCGGGCCCGTGCCGCCACCTTCAATCGCTACATATACACTAAAAAGCCAGAAAAACTGGTATAGTAGATCGTATGCAGATGGAGGTAGTGTTCTACCAATCAAAGCTACGCGATTCAGACGACAATGCGTACATAAGACAACAGGTGTCTGAGAAGGCTATTACATCGATTCTTGCTATTAAAATTGCAGGTTATCAAGATTTAAGTGATTTGCAATGGGGACGTATCGTCAACGCACGAGAGATGGGGCACAGCACTTCCAAAGTAGCTGTGAAATATGAATTTTTCTTGCACGACCATTTCAAGGACGTACCGCGGATATCAGGTTTCCGGTAAAACATCCAGTCTCTGACAACGGGACTGCCGGAAAAAGACCCTGACAGAACGAGGTCACCGGCGCCTGAAAAGAATTGTTACACGGGATAGACGTTTATCTCTTCTTCGAATTGCTACGGATTGGAATACAGGTCCATCAACAAGTGTCACTATGCAACGTAGCCTAATTGATATGGGCTTTCGCAGCCTTCAAACCATCACGTGCATCATTGTTGCCTCATCCGCACTAAGCTCTCCATCTTTTCTGAGCTAGCCAACATCGTCTTTGGACTTTTAATCATTGGAAAAACGTTGTTTGGTTTGACGAATCACGTTTTTAATTGTGTGGTGATTGCTATATAAGCCAATTAATATCCTTCAAGCTGAAGGGTCCCTTTTGCTTGATCGGTATGATACTCGCCTACTAACCATAAGATTGGGACTTCGGGCCTAACGCCATCCGCTATTCATCTTAAAATGGTGACCCGGTGACTGACCTTGGATAAACGCAACCTTCGCACATGGCTTCGTTCAACTGCCGTAGCGCCCTCTATCGGTGACTCAAAGCTCTATACGCGCATTAAATACGGCAATTGTTAACATCACCACCAACACTTCACATAAGTATCGTTCGCCAAACCTCACTGGGGAGATACTCTGTAGTGATTGTTATATAAACCAATTAATATCCTTCGAGCTGAAGGATCCCTTTCGCTTGATCGGTATGATACTCGCCTACTAACCATAAGAGTGGGAGTTTGGGCCTAACGCCATCCGCTACACCTAAAATTGTATCTGAAGGATAGCAGTGTGCGCATGTGGAGAAAAATCCATGGATCTTTCCTCCCTACAAGAGACTGCTCAAGTTGGTGGAAGCTTTAGAATGGGGCGTGCGCAAATGGTATGAAATGGGACCGTTGATAGGTCTAGACCAGTGTTTCCCAACGTGGGTCCCAAGTCCCACATGGGAGGTGGGCGTTCCGCAGGGGGGCAATTTGGAAATGGCTAGATATCGGTGCCAAATTTTACTAAAAAAACAAATTTTTAAGTAATAATTAGGGATAATTTCGTTTGACGGGACCAAAATATCAACTGGGTGATTGCCGTCGTCGAGACAACTTCCGGTCCACCGAGGAGTGTGCAGTGTGAGGGAGGGGGAGCACCAGCTACTCTAAAAACCTGCTAAACAACGCAATTGTTCGAACCTAATTGACCCATCGCAACTCCTGTAGTGGTTCACATCCTTCAGTTGGTGTTAATCTGAAATAAGTGTCCGTCAAAACTGTTTCAAAAGCTCGTTGTTTTCATAAATTAACATATATATTGTATAGATATAATTGGTAAGCATTTTAATTTGTTTTAATATAATGAGCATAACTTTCCAAAAAAATTTGTCAAGTGGAAAAAATATAGATACCTTTTGATTTGCGGTGGCAGTGTAAAAATGTGCTATATATCTATAATAATAAAAATGGATCTCGAAATGCGTTGCTAAGCGCAAAATTAGAGAACGGCTCGACCAATTCGGCTAATTTTTAAAAAATATTTTCGTTAAGACACGAGGATGGTTCTTATGGAGAGGAAAAATTAAAAAACTGAGAGGAAAATAGTTAAAAAGTCACTTTTCTTACTTTCCCGCCAAAAATCTGCATTTTCTTCCCCCACACCAACTGAGTAAGATAGCAGGAAGATATAAATTATGATTTGTTTAGAAAGAAATACGCGAAGTCAGTTGGTTTTCATTTATAGATAACGGGATGTTTAAAAAAGAAAGAAAATAGTTGCTTTTATTATTAGTCTGTATGGATATTTAATCTATGCCTGCTCGAAATAAAGTCTGGGCAGGGAAGAAAAAAAGAATTAAAAAGGGAAAAAAGGGTTTGTAGAAAGAAAAGTAATGAAAAAAAGGATATAAAAAGAAGAAAAAGAAAAGAAGTGTGTTTGTGTGTCACCATTATTTCCTCTGTGCGCGGCATTTTCCAAGCTGTTTTTAAACTTTCGCATCTCTCGACAACCAATTGTGTCTTTATTTGTTTGGTGTGTTTACATTTATGAAAATTAGAATCTTCTAATTCTATAAAAACGTAGAATTTTAGACCTTTCCCCCCACCATTTAAGTAAAATATCAATTCCGGGAATTATTGCACGGATAGAAAGAGAAAGATGAGTAGTATAATGAACTGAATATCAGAAGAAAATAAGACTATAAATGAATTATATGATTATCAAAATTTGTTTGGTTTAAAAATATTTTGGTGAAAGACAACTACATAAAATATTATAAGAAAATTTTAGCGAGCATTAATACTGGTGAACCAACTGGTCGCCAAAGGCGGCTAGTATTTAAATAAAAATGCAATTTTTAATATACGTTTATTTTATGCCACAGTGAATTAATTTTAACACACATTTTGATATTATTCTTATTTCTAATAGACCTGCGAATAAATCAATTTTTTAATGTTAAATATTATGTATGTTACATAGAGGGTGTGTGTGTGAAAACTTTAGAAAGATTAAATTGGGGCATGGTACAAAAAAGGTGGGGAAACACCGGTCTAGACTCTACCATGACAGGTGAAAGATCCATTAACATTCCAAAACCATACATCTATTCATGTTTCGTTTGCATTCCTACAGACGTGGACAATTCCAACAGGATAAAGCTATAAAAGTCTACAGTACTTACCGCGTGGCTTGGGGTGCACCCTTCTGAATTTCGTTTCCTCTCTTGGGCACCTTATTCTCCTGGCATGGACATTATCCAGCATATCTGAGATGTTTTGTTAAATGTTGTCTTTGGGAGATCTCCACCATCTCGCAGTCCTATGGACAGAAATGGCCGACCAACTCGCTAAAGAGGCCACGGTGTCGGGGGATCCTTACTTCATTCCGGCCCCTTACTCATTTCTTAAAAGAAAAATTAAAATATTTATCCTGGAGGAGTGGAACAAATATTGGCAAGATTACGATTCCCCCTCCGGGATCAGGGCCAGGGAGTACCTGGATAAAGTAGACGTCAAACTTTTAATTAATAATAAATCTTTAATTTATTTTTTAAGTGGGCATGGTCCTTTCCCAGCTTATCTTCACCGAATTAATAAACTGGACTCTCCATTGTGCATTTGCCATCATTTGGGGGACGCTGATCATTATTTATTTTCTTGTACTTTCACTAAATCTTTCCATTTAAAAATTCCGGCGCCCCCCCACAAAAGAGTCTGGTTCAAATCAATATATACGAATAAGGCTGTCTCGAACAAAATTTCGGAGGCTTTCAGGATCAGCGCTGCCATTTGCGACGAGCTTACCGCGCGGGCAGACACAGAGTTGTCCGAGGGAAACTGATCTCTTTTAATAACGTTTTTAACTTTTATTGCTAGACTCATGCAATGGCATTTTATTAATGATCTCAAGGGAGTGTATTCTCCCTTTAAACTAATTTGCAGTCGTCCGCCATAAACTATCTTTGGATATTACATATATTTAGGAATGACAAATTATCTGCGTTTTGCGGGGGGAAAATTTACACCCCCTTTGTAATGCGGACGCCTAATTTTATTTGATACGGACGTTAGTAGACCATTTTCTTTTAATTATACTATTTTTACACTTTTACACCTACTTTTATCAAGTTTTAATAGATTGTTAGACGAATCTCTCGGACGCTTTCTCCAGGCAACCATCTTTATATCTTTTTATATGTATATATATGTGTATATATATTTTTAAACCTCCTTTTACAGTCTAATGACCTTCTTTTTATTGATTTTATTATCATTGTTACTTTTATGGTTGTTTTTAATACTATTGGGACTTAAACGAGCACAGCCAAGTGCTATTTGGTTTTTAATATTCTTATAAATGAACCTCAGAGTTGATTTCTCTACGACTCTGAGAATGGTAGTTTTAAAATATTTTAACTGCATACCTTTTGGTATTTTTACTGTGGCTCTCCCCTGCGGTATCCTTCATAATTTTATTTATTTCATGGTAACCGCCTGTCACCGCATAACACCACCAACAGCTGGTGCCGTTTGGACTGGACCCTAATCACGGAAGTGGCTGCTCCGGCTTTTATTCATATTTGGGGTCATATTGTGTCCCCCTTGTTTTTACTTTGATTATTTTACTAGGATTTTAACTATTTTAAAGTTATCGACTTTCCCGATTGTGTCGGCTGGGTTTGTGTTGTCCTGTTTGTCTTAAAGTGTCGTCTTGTCTTATTTCCTTGCGTGCTGTCCTTTGTGTTTTTTGGTTTTGGTTTCGATTTTGCTGTCCTGTCCTTTGCGTGTGTCCTATATATATATGTGTGTATATATATATATATATATGTGTGTATATATATATATATTTTTTGTCTTGGTTTTACTGTTTTTAATGCCCCCTTGACTTTTCTCATTTTAACTTGTACTTATGTTTGGTTTTCTTAATTACCTGTTTTGCTGTAAGTCTTAATTGTGTTTTAGTCTGTCCTGGCTTAATGTTTACATGTGTTTTTTATGTCATCCTTCTAATTGGATGCAGTCTTTTTTTTAGCATCTTTTTGGATTTTTACATGTAAAATGGCTGATCGTTAAAAATTTTAAACTTTTCTGGGTGTGGTGATCCCGTGCGGGGTGTTCTCCCCCCGGGGTCCGACACCTTTTTACCTATTTTCACTTCTGCTTCCGGACTTGGAAGTTTTACTGGGAATTGACTGTTTTTTTTTTTTTTTTTTCTTAATCGATTGCAGATTGTGTGTATTTGTATGCTGTTTTACTTATGCTTGTACATGTGTTTTAATGTATTTGCCGACTGTATATTTGTATATTTGTATATTTGTTGCGTCTGGTTTATTATTCTGGCGCTGGGGAGGTTGGAGGCCACTAATTGCTACAGTATAATTGATTGTTTAATATACCCGATTGGACTTAGAGTTTACAAATTCGGAACACGGGACTGGAAAATTTGCTTAAAAAATAACTCCGGCCGACCCCCCTGGGTCGGCCGGACGGTTGGTTTAGTCACACTTAAATTAATTATATTAGTTAATTAATTAGACAAATAGTGAAATATACCACCTTGCACCGGGGGCCCCCAAGACGCTCCCTCGTCCTTGTTCCCTGGTAGGCCGCTCCACCTGAAAATATAAAAGAAAAAGTTAACACGACAAAATTACAACTTCCACGGGGCCAGGATGAATGTATAATGATACGTGATGAGATGAGGGGGCCTTATACAACTATAAATGATTTATAAATGAATAAAAATTTTACCACCAAACCTGACTTACCCATCTCCATGAACCGTGTTCTCACCTTCTGTCACTACTGTAAAGGAAAAACAAGTCATAACATAATTATTAATTAAATCGGGGTTAGTCGCGTGTTGACGCGGCGAGCTTGCCTCCACCTCCTGCTCGCACCAAACCACGACCAGGTCGGCTCATTTGTTGTCTTGTGTACACCGGGTTCTTCTCTCCGGGGAGGAGTACTCTGTTTTGTGTTCACCGGGTCTTTTCACATGCTTTTACATGCTTTCACTTGTGTGACCGTGTTCACCGGGTTTTATCTTTTTCTTTCTATGTTCATTATGTGTTTTTTTTTATGTGTCCAGTCCTGTTTGTCTTTTATGTGTTCACCGGGTTTCTGTAATTCATGTTTTTAACGTACTTGCTTTCCTCCCCGCAAGGGTCGAGCCATGTAACAGTTTTTATTATATGTAACACTTTTTATGTAACTAATTACTGCCACTGTTACGGCAACGACTGTAAAATTTTAATTGGTTTTAATAAATCTGCTCGACGGGCTGGTGTGGCCCGGGGTCCTCCTGGTTGCTCGGCGGAACTCTCTCTCCGGCTCCCCATTCCTTGCCTTACACCCAATCCGGGTAGGCTGGGGAGTCGCGAGTTTACATTTTCCAGTCCTATGGACAGGCAGCCTGCAGGAATTATGGCGTGAACTGTCCACAGACGTATGTCCACAAGTATTCATCAAATACTTGAATCCATACCACGCCATGTTGTGGTACATCTGCGTGCTCGTGTGTGTGGGGGGGGGCTCTACACATTATTAGATTGGTGCACCAGTTTTTCTGGCACTTCAGTGTATACAAGCAAATACAAATTTGAACACACAGAGTAACTATCACTTCTTTCTCTAGCCACGCTTTAATCTATTCAAGGTTTTTTTCGTCAAATCCTAACCTTTTGGGCTTTGTATAATTTGGATCATCTTTCTATAAATTTACTCTTACATTCAAGTTGCTTGTTTTTATTTTATTCCGGTAAAAGCTATTTACATATTCCTTAATTTTATTCTTAAAGCAAGTATCCTGCAATATGCGACAAATCAACATTACTGATATTTTCACTCGAACAATCAAGGTTACATAATAAAAAACATCGTTTTCACTTCAGCTTCAGTGGAAGGTTTCTCGAAGCACCCGTCCTTTGGGGAAAAAGGACTATCTCCTTAATGAAGTGACTGAAAAGAGCATTGACTTTTAGTATTTTAACATTAACTGGATGCGTGGATCATAGGTCATAATTGGTTGACGGAGCGCCTAGCCCCGGCACGGGGCTGTGATCTCCGGTAAATGACTAGATGGGAGTGGACCTGTCGATTAGTAGGTTGCCGTGATCACCTTCGGAAATCTTGAGCCGATCAGAACTGTTGATTCTGGGTTTACTGGTTTTAGCATGAATTTTTCTCTTAGACAGGGGTCTGCGATTGGCTGAGAGTATTTGAGGTTTCTATCTGAGCTTTTCTATTGGTTTTTTCTTTGGAGTGGGTGAGGGTGTATGCTGTAGTTTTGAGACGTTTGCATGGTGAATCTATGGAATTTTATCAGTCAGCTGTGCGGAAGGGTTGAAAGTGGGTCAGTGAAAGGGGTGAATGTGGATCAGTTAAAAGGGTTGAGAGTTAGATAAGCAGATTTCTTGGTCTTCTGATTTTCGGAATGGGCTGATATTTGGGAATATTTTTTATAGCTTCGTTCTCTATATTTTCTAGGCTTTGGAAGAAGCTAGTAGCAAGTTTAACAATAAATGTTTTTAAAGCATGGTAGTCAATCGCTTTGTAGATCTCTGAGTTCGAAAAATATTTTTGGGGTTTTGCAGATGTTTTTAATTATTTGGTTCTGTTGTTGGTCGATTAGTTTAAAAATCGTTTTAACTCAGCAGAAAAAAGATCTTTACACTGTTTACCATTTCTCATTTATATTTTGCTTTAAAAATTAAGCCAGGAAGAAAATCTTTTTTTTTCTTCCGACGATAAAAAACCCGAAAGAGTTTCGTTTGGATTCATTTTTACTTGTTTCATATCCTGCGTATTAGGAATATCGTGTTGGTTTTTTTTTTAATTCTCTTCGAGCGGATGCTTATAATTCATTTGCGTCGTGATGCAATCGGGCGGAATTTGATCAGTTATTGCAAACGGAAGTTTTAACTGTTATCTTGTCAGTTACAAAGCGTTTTCGAATAAATGAATTTCTGCATTAACCGTCTGCCCGAAGCAACTTTTTAGTTCGATAAATCGGTCAGGTTGTTTCGATATATTTACCACCAATCTTTTTTATATTATAATTAATTCTATCACCACTGTCGATCAGCATTTAAATCGATGTTTCATTGATAGCGGATTCCAAATCTTTAAATATCTCTTTTTCCGAAATTTTTTTCTTTCTCCGCACCAATTTGATGTATGGCCGACGAATATATCCTCGCTGTTTTACTTCGTTTCATTTAACCCTTTATTTACTGAATTATGTTGCCATCTATTTTTCAAATTCATTTTGCACCAGTAGTTAAGTTTCCTTGCAGAATAACCCAAGAGAAATTTTTTAATTACAGTTAATTAATTTAATTACATTATTAATTAATTTAATTATTTTTTTATATTTTTTTATTTCTACTTTTAGTTTATATTATTCGCTTGCTATCTGGATTATGTTATCCGTGTTTTTTATAATACCATCGGCACAAATAGTCATATTACGAATGTATATGGCAGATATAAATGGTAATTTTAAGTACTGTTAATAAATAAAGGGTTAAAACGTTAATTTCAAAATTTTGTGAAATTGGAAGTCTGTCCAAAAATGAAACAACCGAATTTTTTTTTCAGAATACCTAAAGTTACCATTATGATAAAGTTCACAATAGTTCGGTTTTGACTGGCGATTTATTTGTCAATTTCGCCAACTTGCCGGGCCTGAATATGGTATTTTCATTTCATGCAATGAATTTACTTTAGAAGCAAAATATAAGTCGCACTCTTTCATGAGCTTTATAGGCTAAAACAACAAATCTGATCGAAGAATAGGAATATGGGCTGCAGTATCTTAATCTAGGAATTCGAACATTTTATCAGAAATAATCAAATCAGAAAGCCATTTAAACACGCCGACTTTTCGCAATTTTAGATAATACTCTAAATCAGGGATTCTCAAAAAGGGGGTCAAGGGATGTGTTCAGGGGGGTCACGAAATGTGGAAGAAAAATTTAAAGAGAATTCATTTTTGCTGTAGTTTTCATTAAAAAACGAGAAAACACGAGAACGCTTTTAATACGCATATAAGTTGTTTTTTGAGTTCCATTAGTTAATGGGATACATGAACTTGTTTCTAATTCATCCATTTCTTAATGTCTGGAATGAGCTTTGTAACACATAAAACAATGTCATTTCCCAGTGTCAAACGATTTCTTGATTTTTTTATAAATTTATCACTATGGAGAATCCTTGTTCACAGTTGTAATATGTAGAAAATGGCATCAAAATTTTTAATGCTGTTGTGGACAGTTATGGGTATTTCTTTTTAATACGTATCTAAAATTTGTCGTTATAAGCTTAATTAAAAGTTACTTTAGCTGACTGATCGCTTGAAATCTCTATCAGTTGATCGTGATGATGGACACTTAAGCTCAGCTTTTATTACGGCTTGCTCACTGAACGGATTGACTGCCCACACAACCCCACTCACATCCTTAACTGGAATGCAATCTGTAAACTATCCAATCAAAGTTTCGAGATGAGATGATGCTAGTAAGGAGAAAGATGAAGTGTTAAGGGATGTGGCGCCAATACCCGACACATACTCTACGAATTCTTGAGTACGTGTAAAATTTTCAAAATCTCTGTCTAAACTTTAGATAGAGTTAAAACTTTGGTTGGGGGTCGCCAAAGTACTTAGTCTTAAAAGGGGGTCGCAATGTCTAAAAGTTTGAGAACCCCTGCTCTAAATTATATATTTATGGCGTTGGAAACAGGGGTTAAAATTGTGCAGCTCGACGATATTTTACTTGTGGTGTTGGCAACAGCGACGAAGAGTATTAATGAAAATAAATGTTGGATGGAACAATGCCAATGTTATAGTTCATATTTAATCTTGCTGTAGTTCAAGCTTGAATTTGATCATATCATAAATGTGTTTCGCACATTACTTCAGAAAGTAGTAAAAGCACTTTAAATGTTGTTAATTATGGTTTAATTAAATTTATGGTTTTTTTAGTGATGTGAGTTTATTCCCCATCACTAAATATTTGTGTTTGAAATTGGACATGTGTCTTATCGGACTTTCGTTTTCGCGTCGGAAATTTTGCAAACACTCCTGTGCAGAAAGTTAGAATTCATGCAAAACAAAATATTTTAGCTTTTCATAATCCTGTAATTCCTCTTCGCCAATATACAACAGCGCTTCATTGGCTTTTTCTTCAAGAATTGCAAATAATATTTCGGATTTGAAATTTTCAGGCACATTTTTTGTTATAAATGTGCGAGTCTAACCAAACCTTCTAAAAACATTAGACTCTTCAGATAGCGGGATTTTAGTGGCGTGATGTCTAGGGGTTTTTAATATTTACGGGTTAGTTTCTAAATCAAGATTAAAATAATGCAAACGAAGGATGAAGAGATTTCTTTAGAAAAAAATAAAAGAATTTATTTAGAGTTAAAGGGGAATATTTACAGGGAAATATTAAAGAGAATTAAAACAAGGAGATATTTAATGATCAGGAAGTTAGTTTATTTCCTCTGGGAGGACGTTAGAAGTAGGAAAACATTATGACTGAAAACATATTACCGCGTAGCCGCATAGTTTTGCAAGCGGGGACACTGACGCTAGAGAGCTCCTTCTCTTTCGGATGTTAGTGGTGCTTCTGCTTCAATATTAATTGGGACAGTTTTTCAAAAGCTCGATAGATGGCGTTGTTCTGAAATGTTATACTAATTAAAGGTTATCGTCCTCTGGGAAATGATATAACCTTTTACAACTCTTGCTTTGGATCACATCTATCATCGGGTGTTGAGAAAACAAAATGAAGGCAGATGATGGTTGAATAAAATCGCTCTGTGGTGTATCCGACATAAATGCTCGTTCAAACGATTTGAAAATAATGCTAAATTTTCTGGCCTTGAAAAAACTTGACAGTACTGAAATTTTAATTGATTTTATTAAGCCTTCCAAATCTAGGGGGGAAGGCACTTGGCTCTGACTCCAACCTTTCATTATAACACTTGGCGCGTTTTTAAGTTCAATTCTGCTAGCTTATTCAATGCTTGCTTATGTTCAATCTTCTTTAATTCAATCAAATTACTTTCGAGCCGCCTTTTTTTTTCTCAATTTTCTCTTTTCTCTCCTCTATTAGAGTATTTAGTAAATCTTTCACGTACTCTGAACTTTTTTAAAAATAATATCAAAATTTCTTATTAGCATTTTAAGCGTTGATGTAGTAACAGATTCCGGCACCTAAACGTTTAATTTCTGGTCCAAATTAGAGAGATCTTCTTTCTTTATTTTTTTCAAAACTAGCCATACTTAGAATTGAAAAGTTCCTACTTTTATATTATCCGCTTGTCCCCAACAAGATTCTTCTAAACAGGTTGTGGTAATAGCTTCATAAGTCAGATAATAACTTCCCGATTCGAGTGATTATTTTTGTCCAGTGGTCATGTTACTCGGCTACGAACCCTAAAATTGAGAGTTTGGTTCACATCATTCACTAGAGAGGCTGAATAAGCAACTTTTCACAGCGGTTGTGGCGTCCTCTGCCGGCAGCAAAAGTTCTCAAGGCGCATTAAACACAAAAGCCTACATCATCAATCAACATCAGCACCAACGAATCACACGTGCTCAAATAGCGTTCGTCTCCCCAACGAATCAATGATGGGAGAGTACGGGGTGATAGTTTCATAAGCCAGATAATAGCCTCCGGACTTGAGAGATCACGTATGTCTGTTGATCTAGTTACTCGGTTACGACCCCTAAAGTTGAGAGTTCGATCCACATCATTAATTAGAGAGACTGAATAAGCAATTTTCTACGGCTGTTGTGGCGTCCTCTGCCGGCAGCGAAAGTTCTCAAGGCGCATTAAACACAAAATACTACGTCATCAATCATCATCAGCAACAACGAATCACACATGCTCAAATATCGTTCATACCCCCCCCCCCAACGAATCAATGATGGGAGAGTACGGGGTGATAGTTTCATAAGCCAGATAATAGCCTCCGGACTTGAGTGATCACATTTGTCTAGTAATCTAGTTGCTCGGTTATGAACCCTAACGATGAGAGTTCGGTAATAACCATTCTTCACAAGGCAATTCAATTTTGGACGACGATTTTCTTCAAATTGTGGCACCCTCTGCCGTTTGTTCCAAGTAAATCTTCTACTTAGTTTCGGTTTCGATCCCGGTCGATCCCCCAATTTGTGGGGGCGAATGTGCCCATCATCTGAAAGAATTCACTACCAACAGTGTCTAGGGATAAATATAGGTTCTATTGTAGATATTTACATATTTGGTACACATTACAATGTTGGCACCTCATCGAGCTACTACGATTTACAGCCTCTCTTCTCTCTTTCCATATTCACTAGCGTTAGGGTTCTCTTTTCCGACGTCAGCGCCATCTTGTGAGGATTGTCACAACACTTCTACAGCTCGGCCATCCATCGTGCCCGTCGACCGCGGTGATCCACAGAGACATACCCATACATGGAATACAAGAATTCTGAAAAAAAAGAGAAAAAATACAAAACAGCATCTTGCACAATACAAGTTATATACAATATCGTAGCAGAAATCAGGGAGAAGACAGGTTGGATTTTTAAGTTCGTTCTATTCCATCCCGAGAGGCATGCGTTATGTACAAGCAGAAAGGGCAAAAAATAGACGAAGACATAAAAGATGCCGAAGTCCTGACTTGGGGATAGCACGTCTTCCCCATGATCTGGGTGTCCCGGTTCAGGCATGGTTGTTCTTCTGTGTTCTATCTGTAAGGTGTGAAAGTGCCTCCCCCCTGTAAGGAGGGGTTGTGTAGTTTCTAGTGCCGGTTCAGGCATGGTTGTTCTTCTTTGTTTCTATCTGTGAGATGAGTGACTGTACCCCCCTCCCCCTGTGAAATGGGGCTGTGCAAGCTAATATGATGAGTGAGTAGTAAAAATCGTAATCTTAGACCTAGTTGGCGCTACTAGAAAACAAGAGACGCTGATTAGGCTTAAATCGCTGACTACCTCAGCGAGCTTGTCAGTAGCAAGTGCCATAAGAAACTACAGACACGAAAGAGCATAAAAAAGGAACGAAAAGATTTATCTCTGGTCTAATATAACATGAGATTCTCATAAGTCTGACGCGTCTCGAATTTTGACAAGAGTTTTCACGCGTGTTGAATTTAACAAGAGAAACGCAGGGATCCTTTAAAAGAATCTATTTGCATCATCGATATTTTACAAAGCTTCATTTGATTTATTAAATACAAACTAGCAATATAAAAATATATTTTAAATCAATTCCCACTAGGTTAACAAAGAAAAATTTTATTTTAGTTACTTTTAATTAAATAATAACAATTGGTTCTGTTCTCGTGTTCCTCTTGACAACGGAAGGAGGGACCCGAGGGTAAAAATCTGACTTCTAGTTCACACACGTCACAATCCCTTTTTACGGAGCGGATTTCATTCATTCATCCACGGATCACAATTTAGATTTGGAACAGAGAACGATCATCTCTGACCCAGTACCCCTAGTGGTATTACTCTTCACATGGAGGATTTTGTATATAACATATAAATATATATAGATTATGAATAGAATCACTGTTTTAGTTGTGTTTTTCTCAACCAGGACTGTGGTGGTCTGGTGGTTTGGTCTCGGTTTTGAGCCGTAGGGTTTCAAGTTCTAGACCCGATCCCACCGAAGCACCATCGTGTAATAGGGTCAGTTACACGTAAATTTGTCGTGGTTAAACGTCCTTCCGCTGGTGTGGTGTAGAGAGGGAGTGCCAGCACAGATGTCGTACTAGTCATCTGACCATGGTTCAAAATTTCTGGATCCGGCCGAAAATAGCCCTAGTGTTTCTTTACAAAGGGACGTTGATATAACTAAATTAAATTAAATGTGTTTTTAAATTATCTAGTTTTCTTATTTCTGAAACTACAGACAGACAGGATAGGATAGTGGGATTTAGTGGCACAGGAGCCATACTTGGACATACTGCGCCAATCATATGGTTAAAGAATAGATGCATTTATATGTAAAATTCTGTTGAGCGAGAAACTGATAAAAAAAATTACAGAAAATCGATGTGTTAACTAAAATTATAAAATCCAATTGCTTTTAAAAAATTTAAAATATTTTTGTGGGGACGTTTCCCTATGAGCATTTGCAGGTCCACTGTAGAAGCACTAAACAATTGCAAACGAAAATTATCAAAGCTAGGACACTCAGTTAAAATATGAAAAACAGTTAAAATGACTTGGCATCTAGTGCAGAAAGAAGCTCCATCGCCGAATAAAAGATGTTTATGTGTTAAACGAGTGTGACCGATGCGGAGTCGAGTCAATTTGACTTCAAGCTCTCGCACTGGAGAAGCAGTCCATAATGAAATTGCGGGTCTGATAAAATGTAATTCGTTATTATTTTGGCGATCCCATGATTCCTTACAGACAGATAGTCAACCGATAGTTGGACTTGGCTCAAAATTTTATAATTGTTTACACAATAGATGTGAAATCTGAAAACCGAATCTTACCTATCTAGATGCCTTCGTTTTGCAGTTATCGTGTGAACTTATATTCGAGAAGCCGAACGGAGATTTTGCAGGAAATTTAATATAAACTGCAAATTTGATGTAAAGACCGTATCGCAAATCTCAACAGTCTAGCTCAAATCGTTTTTCGTCATATTTCACACAGACAGACAGACGGTCATTTTCCAAAAAATATGTTTTTCGAACTCAGGAAAGTCTAAAACTTGGTGATTCGTCAAAATTTCGAGTTTAAATTTTTTGACGATTAAAATACTTTCTATATGTTTTAGACACGAGATAGTAAAAATACTGACTATTTTCTTTTTCAATTCCTACAACTAGTTCACACTCTCTCGGAATTTTATATGTGTTTAAAGCAAGCCATATTAATTTTGAATTGAAAGCAAGTTGAAGATTCGTGGCCGAAAATCATGGAGAAAAAACAATGCTGAACTTTTTATTTTATTCCATCTCATGAAGCACGCTGCGCAGCACAACAGCAGGAGAAGATTTACAAAGCGGACAAAAAAAGTGTAAAAAGGCACGAAACATTTATATCTGGTCTTACATAACTACAAAATTTTTATAAATCACACACGTGTAGATTTCTGATAAGAATTGTCATACATTTGACCTTGACAAGAGAAACACATGCATGCCTCAAAAGAATATCCACGCCAGTGATTTATTATCCGCCCACGCGGTGGACTCATCAATGACGCATTATATTTATAACTAGCCGCCTTTAGCGACCAGTCGGTTCGCCAGTATTAATGCTCGCTAAAATTTGCTCACTAATATTTTATGTAGCTGTGTCATAACAGGTTTTTCACCAAAATATTTTTAAACCAAACAAATTTTGATAATCATATAATTCATTTATAGTATTATTTATTATTATTTTCATCAGATGATCTGTTCACTGTACTACTCATCTTTCTCTTTCTATCCGAGCAATGATTGTCCCGGAATTGATATTTTACTTAAATAGGGGAGGGAAAGGTCTAAAATTCTACGTTTTTATAGAATAATGAGATTCAAATTTTCATAAATGTTAACACACTAAACAAATATAGACAGAATTGGTTTTCAAGAGATGCAAAAGCTTAAAAAAGCTTGGAAAATGCCTCGCACAGACGAAATAATGGTGACACACACACCCTTCTTTTCTTTTCTATCCTTTTTTTCTTCACTACTTTTCTTTCTATAAACCTTTTTTTTTTCCTTTTTTATTACTTTTTTTCTTCCCTGCCCAGACTTTATTTTGAGCAGGCATAGATTAAACATTCATACCGACTAATAATAAAAGCAACTATTTTCTTTCTTTTTTACACATCCCGTTATCTATGAATGAAAACCAACTGACTTCGCTTATTTCTTTCTAAACAAATCATAATTTATTACTTCCTGCTATCTAACTCAGTTGGTGTGGGGGGAAGGAAATGAAGATTTTTGGCGGGAAAGTAAGAAAAGTGTCGTTTTAACTATTTTCCTCGCAGTTTTTTCATTTTTTCTCTCGGTAAGAACCATCCTCGTGCCTTAACGAAAATATTTTTAAAAAATTAGCCGAATCGGTCAAGCCGTTCTCTAGTTTTGCGCTTAGCAACGCATTTCGAGTTGCATTTTTATTAATATAGATCTGTTATGACTCTTAACTCCGCTTTGGGTTTCGAATCCGTTTATTTTGAACAACACAGGACAGAGAATTTCTGATGAGTGTATTTACAGATGATGATAGAAACTGATGAGCATAATTTCAGATGAAGCATACTTAACCCCTTAACAGGTTTGCCCGTATGCCGTACGTGCATCGATTTATTGAATTTTGATAGCTGTAAGCTAAAAATAAACCACTCATAATTATTATAATTCAATATGAAACATATTGAACACATAGAAAGTCATGTACTCAATGGATTTCTATTTGATACAAAATAAGAAAATATTCCTTAAATAGAAGGTGTCATCTTATCAGCCAGCAAAGAAAATAAACCGGTTAAGGGGTTAATTGATCAAATGATCCTTACATCAGAGATGAAATAGCGTAACGTATCAAAATCTTGCTTAAAGCAAAACAGCGTATTCTATTCTAATCAAAAGCGAGTTGCCAGATTCCAATTTATAATAAGATGCAAAAGAAACCGGAAATACAAAACTTATTGGGAGTGGCAACATAATCCTTCATTTGATTTATTAAATAGGAAAAGTGTAATGGATTAGGGAATAATAGATTATTTTAGAAGTTATTATGGATTAAATGAAGATAAAGCTTTGGAAATAAATTACAAACGAAATTAAGACTTTAAAACATCATTTCGTATATATTTCTTGTTCAAATTTTTAATCGTTAATAAAACACTTTTTATTCATCCACTCGAGCTCAAATACATTTTTTAAAACTTGTAGTGGATGACGATGTAGTAAATAGTTTTTTCAAACATTAATTTATTAATTTATTGTAATTAGTTTTTAATACTTAGTCTTAGCAGCTCGTAATGATTTTGAAATCAACACGCTATTGTTCGATCGGTAAAATGCGAGGATTTCAGTATTTTTCACGTGAAGGTGAAGAATGCGAGTTCGATTCTTGCGAAAATCAAACATTTTTAATGAATGTTTGAATTTTTTTTCTGCCACTTTATACTGTGATTCTGTCATAGTATAAACATAGTTATATTAATTCCAATTATTTTATAAAAAGTAATTGAATTAAAAAAATTCTCTGTTAACCTAAGAAGGAATTGATTAAAACTTTTCTTTAATTACTTTTTTTGCCACTTAATATCGTGATTTGATTTCACCTTGACAAACACTTAACTCGATTTTTTTTCTTTCGTTGATTCTTCATCTGATATGAAGAACTCAAGTATTTCCGCCTCCGTTCTTTTTTCGAATTATATCCACGCACCTCTCCCTCCAAGCGATCTCATAAATTCGCACACAAAGTAAATAAAAGCTTCGAAAAACAAAGAAAAAAATCACATTCGCTCACGTAGGAGTCGCATCCGACTTGATTGTGGGCAACTGCGCAGCCAGCGGATACTCATACGTCACACGGAAACAAAAGCAACAAAAAGTTGCGAAGATAAAGAAAGGCCGTAAAAAAAAGTAACAAGCCTGATTTTACAGTTCGATAAAGGGCTTGTTAGTTCCGCCACTTTGCCCCGAAGGCAGATGCAAGAGAGGGGAAAAAAAGCTTTCGGCACATTTAGAGGGAGAATGACGAAGTAAAAGCTGCTGTACTGCGCATGCTTTTGTGACGTCACTTCCTGCGGTTAAATAAGCAGGGGAGAAAAAGGAAGAAAAATAAAAAAGACCTAAGTGAAGTTTGAAGAACCAATTACATTCACTCATTCATATGGGCAGATTTTTCTTTTCTTTTTTAATTCCTACTCTTAGCTCACACTCTCCCTTTATATATTATATAGTAAATTGTACAAATTTTCAATCGTTAATAAAATATTTTTTATTAATCCAATCAAGGTCAAGTATTTTTTTTAAACATATAGTGGATAACATTCGATGTTAATGCAGTTTTTTCAAATATTAATTCATTTTTTTTATAAAATAATTTTAAAAAAGCCAAAAAAGTAACAAATTTATTTCCCCTTTCAGTCGATTATTTCAAACTAATCGGTTTATTTCCTTAGCGCTTCATGCATTTAAAATTAAACAATTTTTTAAAAATATTTAATTAAAATTAATGAAATATAAATTACAATTAATAAATATTAATTAACATATAAAATGAATAAATATTAATTAATACAAATTAAAAATTAATTAATTAATTAATATAAATTTAAAAAGTCAATAAATTAATTAATATAAATTTAAAAAAAACAATTATTTAATTAATATAAATTTTTTAAAAAATCAATAAATAAATTAATAAAAATTAAAAAACTTAATAAATTAATTAAAATTAATAAAATATTTTTAATTCATTCAATTAAGGTCAAGTAAAATTTTTTTAAACTGGTAGGGGATGGTATTCGATGTTAATGCAGTTTTTTCATATATTAATTCATTATTTTTTAAATAAATTAATTAAAAACAAACTTTCCAGCCAAAAATCTCCGCCAAATATGTAACGAATTAGTTTATTTTCCCCCTTCAGTCGATTATTTTAAACGATTCTGTTTATTTTCATAGCGCTTGAAGCATTTAAATTGACACATTGTTAATGAATCGAATTTTCGGATTCATTTTGAAGTGTTTTGGAATCAAAATAATACAGGATAAAGAAAATTACAAATTTCTTCACCAATTTTCGTTAAAAATGTCTATATTAAATGCAGTTTCATCATATCCACTTAAATTTAAGATTAATATTTAGTGTCACGGATAGAAAGAGAGAGAGAGATGAGTAATACAATTAACAGAATATCTGCATAATAGTATAAGTGAATTATATGACTATCAAAATTTGAAGTTTAAAAACCTGTTATGAGACCAGTTACATAAAATATTAATTAAACATTGTAGCAAAAATCTCCAAAGGTGCCTGGTATATATATATATAGATAATTTTTCAATCGTTAGTAAAATACATTTTATTCATCCACTCACATTCAAGTAATTTTTTTAAAAATTGTAGTTGACGACATTTGTCGTTAATTCAGTTTATTTTTAAATATTAATTCCTTAGTTTTTTTATTAATTAATTAAAGGCTATTTTTCTAACAAAAAATTTACATTTCCCCGCAGTCAAATATGTAATGAATGTCGTTTTTTTCTTCCACGCTGATGAGGTTAGGCTTAACATGTTTTGGGCTGATTATTTCAAATGATTCTGTTTATTTTCTTAGTGTTTGATGCATTTAAAATTAATCATTGTTAATAAATCGATTTTTCGGATTCCTTTTGAAGTACTATCAAATTAAAATAATAAAGAAAAAAAAGAAATTTCTAATCAGTATTGCGTTACCGCAACTGGTATAGAAAAATCATTCATTTTGCGTTGTCGCAATTGGCTTTAAATCCTCAATTAGCGTTGAAAATTCAATGCAAGTATAATTTTTGATCAATTATTTATTGTAATAGTAATTGTTAGGCCTTGACAGCGTGGTTGGTAGGGCGTTGAAATCGCATCTTTTGGGCTGTGAGTTCGAACCTCCCAGCCGAAGATTCTATGAGTGTGGTGGACGTTAAATCTGTTGTGGCCCCAAACTTTTCCATGTGGAGAGTAATACCATTGGGGATACTGGGTCAGAGGTCACGTTCTCTTTTTCAGATCTAAACTACGATCTGTGGAAGGATGAATAAAATGCATGGATGTAGTTCACCCCGTAAAAAGGTTTTGTGACGTAAATGAGCTAGAAGTGAAACTTCTCTCCTCGGGTGCTCAGGGGTCCATATCTTCAAAAACAACTGCATTCCCTCCTTCCGTTGTAAAGCTGAACACGAGAACAACAACAACAATTGTAATTATTTGAAAGAAAGTAGTTAAAATAAAATTTTACCTAAGTAAGAATGTATTTTTAATTTTTTTATATTATTATTTTAAAAAAAACGGGAGAACGGTTAAAGACAAGTGTGAAGAAAAAAAATTAAACACAACTCTCTACGGGATAAAGTTTTAGACCTCAAACTTGCAATTTTGACAAACAATTATCACTCTGATAATAAGAGTTTCCTTAAGAAGAGTTCTAACAAAATTTGATTAAAGTTTTAAGCAAAAAGATTTCGATTTTCCTCAATAACTTCCCACCAGATTTATTATACAAAAGCCAATTTTACACTAATTTAACATTAAAAAAATTAAGATTAAAAAAAAAGGGTGAAAGAAAGAATATTATTAATTATATCAATTTTATTTCAATTTTTCTTTTAAATTCCTTAAATTGAAACATATTTTTTTATAAATTTTGAAAAAAGAGTTTAGTTGTTTTAATTGATTCATACATGGATTACGGCTATGTCAAATACTTATTTTGAGTATGCGCTATTGTTGCCATATTATTAAAAGTAAGTTTTGAAAATAAAATTAGATAAATAAAGTGTAAAACATTATCATTCTACGACGTTTCGTATTAAAAGTTTTATTTTCTTTTATATCTTTTTTTTTTCAATTTTAATATTTTTGTTTTTGCGTTCAAACATTATCAATTTGTCAAATAAAGGTTATAAAAATTACCTGTAAAATAAAACCAGAAAATTCTGGGAAAAAAAGTGACGAAAGAAGAAGAAATAAAAGAATAATAATATTTCAATTTTTAAAAATCACTAATCGTTGTATAGACATTCAGAATCCAAAAATTAATCGCACTGTTTTATAAATGTAGTTAAGGATTTTTAACCCCTGCCTATTGGCGAAAAATAGTAACTAAAATGCGTGTTAGCTTGAGATTTTTGGCAATTCATCGCTGAGACGCGGTTAACACGCACACGTACACGCACACACACACACACACACACACACACACACACACACACACACACACACATTGAAGTCTACAATTGCAAATTTCAAGATATCATAAGAGAACATTATTATTTTTAAGTCATTATTTTTCTTAATTAATGTAAGCCATTAAGTAGTTTAAACTTCTTTGGAAAAGCAATACTGGTACAAGCAGATCAACCTTTTAAAAATGCATCTGCTTTCAAAGAAGCATACATAATAATAACGCAATACTAGTAAAAGCAGGTAAAAAATATATGTGATTAAAGGATGTTGAAGAATATTGCCATTTATGCTTTATTCATTGCCTACGCCATTTCGAGCTTCAATTATTCACCGCCTTCAATTATACAAAACTGCTTAACAGAAACAACATCATGTTCTCACATGATTAAAAAAAAGAAAATGAACATTTTGGATGCCTTTTTTCGAATAATCTGAAATTGATGTTATCCCTAAATCAAATATCAACCTTCACTCTTTTAAGACATCGTGTTTTTTGTGTCATTGCGTATCCAAGTACGAAAAAGCATAGACAAACAGGCGAGAAAACTCACCGATAGATTTGAAATCCAAATGTGGCTGGTACTTACGTAATAGACCGTCGATGTGCCAACGGTCGCCAATCATCTTGAGCCAATACAATTAGGTGGTCAAAATTCTTTGATACATTACACAGCCATTGTTTGTCCGTTTTCACCTTTAAACTTATCGCATGTCCATTCAAACATACATTTTTAGATGGAATAATTCCACAATTTTGGAAATTCGTTGCTGCATCTTTTTTTGTTGGTAGGCAAATCCCAAATTTTAATCATTTTAACGGGTCAAAAATTCAGAACAGAAAAAGCGCTTAATGATCTTTTGAGAAACCTACAAAATGGTGGACGACAGTTAAGGTTTGCACAATTTTTAAAATGATGACGGTTGTTTGCCATTATTGGCGGTTTAGCAACTCATTGGCGATTCCTTCAAATTTGGTGACAAAAATCGACGGCTTAATATGTAAGTACCATTTGACATTTATCTACATTATTCAAATACATATTTTATATGCTTTTTTCCCAATCAATTGAAGTAAAAATTTGCTTAAAAGTTTCACTTTTTGACTGAAAATCCCATACCAAATGTAATGAATTTAACTGATTGAGTTTTTGAGTTAACACTTTTATATAATTCTGAAAGTACAAATCAACCAAACGTAAAGCACTTTCTTTATCAGGCTCAAAATTTGACTGGCGTTTACACCATAGATGTTAAATTTCTGTAACAAATTTTATTCATCTAGCTGTCTTTGTTTTTGTGTTAATTTATATTCGAACAATTAGACAGACATACTTCTTTTTAATGGATTTAGCTTAAAATTTGATAGCTATATACAAATTCGATGTCGACAACACATACACATTTTCATTCGTTTCATTAGCCACTTGATATACGAATTTATTTAACTTTCCAATTAGATAACTCATCCTATTTTGGTAATTTATTGTTAGTTTGATTTTTTAAAAATAATATATGGAGCATTTGGGATACCAAATCGTTTCATATTGATTTTTTGTATTTAATTACTTAATTCTGTGGCTTAATTGCAGTACTGAAAATAAAAATTCAGTAATTCTATGCGCATGTCAGACACGTCATTGTATGCGAAGTGGTTAAAAACGTTTTTTGAGTTATTATGTGCACAATTCTATAGAGTTAGGAGAAAAAAAAGTTTTTTTTTTTCGGACTCGGGAAGTTCTAAAACGTGCAGACCCATAAAAAAATCACGATTTCGATTTTTTTTTTGTTGACTATAATACTTTCTCTTCGTATAACTTTTCACGCGAGAAAGTGAAGTATTTTTTTTTGTTGATAATAATAATAATCAACAAAAAAAATCGTTTGCAAGTGAGTGAATGAAACAGCGGTAGCATTTTCATCGGATCGCTGCCAAAATATAAAACACATCATAGAATAT
This sequence comes from Argiope argentata, assembly GCA_026289955.1. Lineage (NCBI taxonomy): Eukaryota > Metazoa > Arthropoda > Arachnida > Araneae > Araneidae > Argiope > Argiope argentata. The sequence goes on from JAOUZG010044942.1 coordinate 143,622, forward strand.
TATGCCCCGACGTCGCGGAGAATCAACAAAGGATGCTTCAGTTGAAATCATTCGATGAATGGGCGAAGAATTCCGCAAAGGAAAGCAGAAGGTTATGAACTACAAATGCATCTAATGGTAATGAGCCTGTTCTGTTCAAACACTTCACTTCAGTAAAGGAGTGGGTGTTTAGGGTGTGCGTAAGGAAAATAAAGATAATATTGTTATGTCTAAAAGCTTGTAGGGAAAGTCAAAGAAAGCAAGACATTTTAATTTTTTTAATTCCTTACCATTTTGTTTGAAACAAAACGAAGCATTGGATTGTGACACACTAATAATTTATGGATCAATAAATAATTATTGGATTACGATCTGCAATTTATTATTTGACTTAAGTCAATGGTAGAATAACATATTTTGCGAATCTAAGCACTGTTAATTATTAAGTGCCCAGTATTTTAATAAGCCTATCACGGTATATCTATCTATATTAATAAAAATGTTTCTCGAAATGCGTTGCTAAGCGCAAAACTAGAGAACGGCTCGACCGATTCGGCTAATTTTTTAAAAAATATTTTCGTTAAGACACGAGGATGGTTCTTATGGAGAGAAAAAATGAAAAAAAACTGCGAGGAAAATAGTTAAAACGACACTTTTCTTACTTTCCCGCCAAAAATCTGCATTTCCTTCCCCCCCATATCAACTGAATAGGATAGCAGGAAGTAATAAATTATAAATTGTTTAGAAAAAAATGCGCGAAGTCAGTTGGTTTTCATTTCTAGATAACGGGGTGTTTAAAAAAGAAAGAAAATAGTTGCTTTTATTATTAGTCTGTATGGTTATTTAAACTATGCCTGCTCAAAATAAAGTCTGGGCAGAGAAGGAAAAAAAAAAATGAAAAAAAGAGGGGGGGATGTCACCATTATTTCCTATGTGAGCGGCATTTTCCAAGCTGTTTTTAAACTTTCGCATCTCTTGAAAACCAATTGTGTCTTTATTTGTTTAGTGTGTTTGCATTTATGAACATTAGAATCTCCTTATTCTATAAAAACGTAGAATTTTAGACCTTTCCCTCCACCATTTAAGTAAAATATCAATTCCGGGACAATCATTGCTCGGATAGAAAGAGAAAGATGAGTAGTACAATGAACAGAACATCTGAAGAAAAAAATACTATAAATGAATTATATGATAATCAAAATTTGTTTGGTTTAAAAATATTTTGGTGAAAAACCTGTTATGAGACTCAGCTACATAAAATATTATATGAAAATTTTTGCGAGCATTAATACTGGCGAACCGACTGGTCGCCAAAAGCGGCTAGTTTTTAATAAGCCTGTAACTTAGCTTGACATTTCCATGAATTTTTAATTGACTAATCTATCAATTATTATTAATAATTATTTTTTCTTTTGTAGGCCGGGATGGCCTGGTTGGTAGAGCGTTGGATTCGTATTCCTTAGGGTACGGCGTCGATGCTCACCGGCCAAAAGATTCCCCGAGTGTGTGGCGCTTGGCGCTTGTCAAATCTGTTCGTGGTCGCAAAGTACTCCGTGTCGAGAGTAATATCACTGGGGGTACTGGGTCAGAGGTGATCGTTCTCTGTTCCAGGTCTAAATTACGATCTGAGATGAATGAATGAATTTGCACGGATGAAGTCCGCCCCTTAAAAAGGGTTGTGACGTGTGTGTAGCTAAGTCGTCCCCTTGGTCCTTGATGGCGCTACTTGTAAAACAAAGAGACGCATTTCTTAGACTTAAATCATCTGCTGATGTATCAGCGGGGCTTGTCCACGGCAAGTGCCATAAGTAATAACAACAATTTTTATTTTGTAAAAGTGATAAGGTTTTTCATCTTATTAATTTGCATTTAACATAATTCTCATGGCGGTTTGAAAAATGTCAGTGAAGGCAATAACACAATTAACACAAAATAAAAGATTAAAAGAAAATCTGCTATGTCTATTTCAATGTATCATGCCAGAACATAATATCTTGAAATGCCAAGCGCCACGTGCTCGCGCATGTTAAATTTTGTTTTTATTCATTTTAATCGCTTCATGGAGCGAGTCACTCTAGTATCGCAAACGATCCAAAAAAACTTTGTCTCACATTTATTGTTTAAAAAAATATCGCATTTCCTAATTTATTTCATTTCAAATGATGACGTCATCAAAATGGCATTTTACTAGGTTTTATATGCTGCAGACATTTTTTTTAATCAGCGCTTTTGTAAATGAAATGGCAACTCGTTATCAAAAGTTGATTTTTTGATATGCTCGTACAGATAATAAAGTTTTTATTTTTCATCTACGGGATTTTGTTGACACCACAAAACCTCACTCCTAAAACAACATTATGTTCTGACATGATAATAAAGCTAGAAAAAATATACTTAAAAAAGATAACACTGATTTTTAATTTCTCATTTACATAAACTAGAGAAGATATAATAACCGTCAAAAAATTCGAATCTTCACAATTAAGACCCCCCCTGAGTTCGAAAGATACAGTTTTGGAAAATATACACCTGACTCTCTGCGACAACAATAATTCAAAAACGATTTCCACTAGACAATTGCAACTTTGTATAAGGTCTTTTCACCAAATTTGCAGATTTCTGCCTAATTTCGAGTAAAATCTGTTCAGAGAAAGTCTGTCTGTCTGGCAGTTCGTTAACACAATAACTACAAAACGAAGAAGGCTAGATGGATGGAATTTAGTAAACAAATTTTATATCTATTCTGCAGATTCCTGACAAGTTTTGTGCCAAAATTAAAAAGGGATTGACTCTCTATCGGATTGTACTTTCAGTAATAAGTAAACGTAATAATTCAAAAACTTAATAACTTAAATATATTAAATTTGGTTTGAGAATTAGTGACCTCAAGTACAGTGTTATGTTGATTTTTTTTTAAATTGGTTTAGAAAAAATTGAGATTTTCGAATAATATTAAGCCTTCTAAGGATTAATCCTGATATAATTCACCAAAGATAATACGATAGACTCATTAAAAATGTTAAATTCCTGCCAAAAGTTAATTATGGTACGCCGATGCCAAGTTAGACAATCTCTAGCATGAAAATTTATTAGATAATAAGTGAGAAAATTTTGGGGAGACCACCCTTTCTAGTTCACGTTTTCTTCGTCATCATGTTGTCGTTTAATTAAATCAAACGAGACAGTCAAAACAAATAATTGAAACTGAAAATAAAGGCATACTGAAAAGTTTTTTTAAAAAATGCAAACGATACGATTAAGATTAAATTAATCGAAAATAATGTTTATGATTCTTGCATAACGTTAATCATGCACGATAAAATAAATATAAAAAATCTAAAATAAAGTACCAAACGCCATAAAAGAATTTTATATTTATTTTGCATATTTATTGTTCTTTGTCGTGATAATATTATCGTCTGGTGAACGACAGACGATAAAAATCAAAATAAATAACTGAAAAAATGACGGAGAAAATAAAATAAAATAAATGGCTCTATAAAAATAATTTTTTTATGATTATTGATTTCCGAATCTGGCAACTTTACGAAATAGATGAAGAAGAAAAACTTCTGCAAGAAAATCGGTTGCGGATGAGATAAAAATAAAATTTTTGAACTCAACTGGAAAAGAATTAAATAAATAAGAAAAAGATAAATGAAGGCTTTTTGATAGTTCTTTTTTCAAATGCTTGAACAGTAACTTAAAAATATTTGGAAAAGAAAAAGAAATAAAAAAATGTGAGACGCTTAAATGTTAGTTTCAATTCTTAAAATTTTGTCAAAATTTTCTGCAACAAACGAAGATGACAGTGTGCTTATGATCTACAGGCTAGAACCATTTTACCTACAGCAATCAAACATGAGATATATTTAATTTAAAAGATGGAAATATGTACCTAGTAGCTATTCTTTTTTTTGAAATTTTAATTAGTAAATGTAATTAATTGAAAATAAGTAACATTTTGACCTATTTTGTGATAAGTTCTGAAAATATTACAGTAGAAAAATAATTTTTACAGCAACTTGAAATTCAAAAGATTATCTTTTCCACGATACCAAATTTTTTTGCCATGCAAATTTTTTAAAATCTAATCTTAATTTTATACTAGTGGTTCTTCTCATAATAAATTCGAGAACAAACTGGTTTTTGAAATTCCATGTTTCCAACTAAATTTTGATTCTCCAAGAAAATTAATTTTTTGGGTATAGTGACCGAAAGATTGATAATAAATCAATACGAAAATATTTCCCAGCAATTTATTTATACACTAAAAAATCTACCTATAAAATTAAAAATTAAAATTTTGGAACAATGCCTCGTTATCATTAAAGTAATATTTCGAAGCTGCGCAGTATGGGAACCGATTAAAAACATGCAAGTCATTCTTGAGCAAGCTGGACTCTAAATTTGCATATAAATAATTCCAAGATTTAATTATTTAGAAGTTGGGGCTAGGACAATAATAATTTTGAAGAACAATACGTAATAACAGAGGTAGTTTCATTACATGCTGATACCAATTAGTATTTATAAAACAAATTTGAGACACAAAATGTACATATTTCAATGTTGATGACTTCATAAAATCTAACCAACTCGTCAGACGACCCTACGATTTTTTTTCCTTCTCACGGGAAGTTTCTTCACAATAAACTAATTAATTTTTTATATGTCGCCTTGTGGTTGGAATATGTTTATTAGAATCTATTGTGTTTAAAAATTTTAATTGCATTCAAATAGAGTCGATCTTTTTTCGAGCTGCGATTGTCGTTTGCTTCTCCGTTGGATTTTGGCTTTAATATTAGTGACTTACCAGCACTTACCTATAGTCAGATAATAGATTATTTGTAATAAACTACCTTATAGCTTATATATAATAATCTATCTGATAGATTATATATAATAATCTATCTTATAGCTTATATATGATGATCTATCTTATAAATTATATATAATAATCTATCTTTGTGCTAAATTTCATCCATATTCATTCTGACTAACGTCATCCATACATCCAAATTTTCACATTTATAATAGTAGTACAGATTACATAATATAATCAAAAACAAATGTCAAATACAGACAAAAATTGTTTATTAAAATATTTAAAATAAACTCAAAATCAATAAAAACAAATAAAGATTTAAATGAAATCTGCTGTGCATATTTCAATGTATCCTGTCAGAACATCATTTCTAGAACGGCCAATCACCACGTGCTCGTGCGAGTTAAATTATATTTTTATTCCTTTTAATTGTTTCATCGAATGAGTCACTTTAGAACTGCAAACGATCCGAAAAACTTTGTCTCCCATTGATTGCTTAAAAAAAATGTCCCATTTCCTATTTATTTCATTTCATATAATCACATGCTCAAAATGAACTTTTTCTAGGTTTTATTGGCTGTAGAAATTAACTTATTTTATTTAATCAGAGTTTTTGTAAATACAAAGGCAACGCGTTATTAAAAACTGATTTTTTGAGATGTTCGTGCAGATAATAAAATGTTTATTTTTCGCCTACGAATTTTTTTTACTTCTAAAACCTCATCCCAAGATCAACATCATGTTCTGACATGATAATAAAATGGTTGACCCTGACAGAGTTTTAATTTTTTGTTTAAAGATTTTTCAATATCAGGTCACACTATCATTAGCATCTATCATAAATTGCCTCGCTTGATGATGTACTTTCTGTTCCTTTGCTTTGTCAGTAAATAATTAAATAAATAATTAGCGACGACTAATTAAATAAATAATTAAAAACTTCTGTTGTCTTGCTCTTAATCCAGGCTAAAAATCAAGGCATTCATTACTAGTTCAATCAAATTACAATATTAAATACATGAATTATTTCCCCCAGTTACTTCTCTCGATTATCTTAACGTCCCCTCCCTCTTTTACCAATAATACCGCCATAGCCTCCATGGAAGACACCAGCTTTCAATGAGAAAGAGTATAGTCCAATCATCTCTGACAACTTAAATCATCTTTTAAACCATCGTTATCTTTTTTTTCCTCCTTTGTCGTGCTTACCTCATTATGGGTATTAGTATCAGAGGTCACATCTAACCGTCAGACATGATCGACACACGACTTCATTAAAAGGCGACGTGCGGGTGTGTATAAAACGCCTTTTTTACTTTCTCGTATACAGTGGCTCAAACATTGGGAGTACACCTTACTTTTACTTGATAAATCCGACTTTCAATAGAAATAGTGCCTTATCGAAAAGTGCAAACATGTTATTTTTTACACATTAAAAACGGTTTTGATTATATGTAAAAATAAAGATTAAAATGGCATTCATAGAAAAAAAAAGAAACACTATATACAAAACCCAATATTACATAGTTGGTATAAGAGTTAATATATAGTAGGCCTCCGAGATGATGCAATATAGTCAGTGCAATGCCTAGGCATGCCGAGTATCAAATGATCGATCTGATCTTGGGGAATATTACACCAAACATCTAAAAATGCTCTTCGAATTGCGGTAGACATGTTGGAGATGGTTGACGGGCTGCAACTCTTCGGCTAAGCATGTCCCACATATGCTCTACTGGATTCAAGTCCGGTGAGAATGCTGGCCAGTCCATACGTGTGTTGTCATCTATAAACATGAATTCTACTCCCATACTCACATTAGAAATGGACGAAAATTCTAGAGGGTAAAGCATCCTCCAAATGCGCCCTTTGCGCCATAACTGTGCGATTTTTGCACTGAAAGGCTTATAAAGCGCTTGCGAACAGTTCATAATAAGTAGAAACTGACTGAAATTACACACACACACACACACATATATATATATATATATATATATATATATATATATATATATATAT
>JAOUZG010044942.1:150847-164007 GCA_026289955.1 Argiope argentata
TATATATATATATATATATATATATATATATATATAACTTGTTTTTACATATAATAGATTTGGATTGTCTTATATTTCATAAAATAACTCATACTATCATAAAAAGAATTCTTGTTGAAATATTGATACCTTTTGTCTCTTTTTTACAACAAATGAATTTAAAAGCTTAAAAAGGTATTTTCCGAAAAATATTCACATTTAATTACACATTAATTAAATATTCACATTTCATTTGTTAATTGTCCTTGATTAGGGGACTATTTTTTGTAAACTTTAACCGCATATGTTCTTTTAAATATGCAATATGTTTTCACTATTTTCAGGAACAGACTTATCAGTAGCGAAATTTGATACTAAAAGTTTCATCTAAAATTTCGTTAAAATCTAATTTTTGGGATTCCTCAAAGATTTCAATGAATTTAAATTAAATTCAAAGGAATTTATAAGAATAATAGAAAACAATAATTGAATATTTCAGAACTAATTAACGATAAATAAATCAATACAAAAACGCAGACGATATTTTAAGTTCTAACATTTCCAGGCTTAAAAGTTAATTTAATTTAGAACAATCAAAATACAGAGAAAACCGAATAATTGAAAGAGAGAGAGAAAAAAAAAACATTTCTAGACATTCCTTCCTCAGACGTTAGTCAATATCTTCCAAAATTTAAAATCGTCCCGAAACGATTGTTGATTTTTCGTTCGTCCCACGATCATGCGTAATAAGCGCAGCCTTTACTGCCGTGTTTCCTTTCCATTTCATACGGCTCTGAGCATGCGCAGTGAACTGCATTGTGGGACACCCGAAAACGAAACATCTGTCCAAGACGGGAGAAAAAGAAAACAGAAAACTTTTTCGCGCCTCGCGTTAAATGTCAGCTGCTCTATGTCGGCCAGATAATACTGGCATCCAGATAAAGTGATCGTTCGTGGACACGAAATAAGATGTTTTTATTGGAATAAATTTATTTTTAGTGCTTCGTGACGGAACGTACAAATAAAGAAATACCAAGTAAGTTTTGAAATTTATGCTATAATAATTTTGTTCGTATTCTTAATATTTATTCTGAGAATTTTAAATAATCTTTTTTAGTTCAGTGTTATTGTTCTAGAAGAACAATTTGCAGTAAATGTTTTTATTTTATATATATATATATATATATATATATATATATATATTTTAACATGAGTGCAGTTTTTCCATACCTGAAAAGGGTTTTTATAAACAGCATGATATGTAGAAGTTTAATAAGATATATACATGTTTTATTTTAATTAATGAAAATAAGTAAACTTAATTTAAATATTTAAAGCGAATAAAAATACTATGATGTACTTTTGAGTGATGTATTGCTTAAAGATACTGCATGGAATAAATTTAATAAATAATCAGATAATGACAACATCAAGATATGTATATGTTATCAGATAATGTAATCAAATTGAAACGTCAACAATATGTGATAACGGTAATTTTTAAAATTATTTTAATTATTCTGAATTTTTCTTTGATTTTTTTGTTTGTTTATTCAGTGAATATGTTTAATAATTTCGAAATAAAATCTTTTTTATTATTTAAATCAATATTTTTACCAAACGTTTCTTCAACATTTATTCTTAAAGAAAATAATTAAAGCCATAGGATTTTTAAAATAGTTTTAGCATAAGTCCACATAATATTAGCTTGATATTTATTGATATTTATAAATGAAATAATTTCTTTATTGAGAATTATTCATGCATTTTATGAAATTTGTGCATGTGTTTGTCCCATTAGAAAATAAAAAAAAAAAAATTCTATTACAGTAGTATTCTAACCTTTATATTTTTGACCATTAAATAATAAACATTGCGGATATATAATTAACAAAGTACTCTGTTCTTTACTTTAGTTGTGTATATGTTTGTTTTCTTAACGTATATATATATATAATAAATTTTTGTATTTATTTTTCAAAAAGAATTGAAAATAAGAAACAAAAAATGTCTCTTTGCTATTATTTTTCTGGAAATTTTTTAAACTTCTGAATACTTAAACATTTAGAGAAAATAAAATCGTAATAATTAAATTAAGAATTTTCGAACAAAATATTATTTATCATCTTTCTTATTATTCTATAAAATTTATATAAGAGAAATATGTTTGACAAATCTGCCTATTTATATGAAAAATACGTTTCAATTTCACAAATTCATTATTTATTCATATCTATCTATGTTTTTGAAATTCTTTTTGATATTAATTTAGGTATCTATTCTTATATAGATTAAAATAGAAAAATGTAAGTTTGATTGAAATTCGATTACAGATTTGAAAATTAAAAAATATATATAACTTTTTTTAAATTTAAAGTTCTTCTAATTCATTTATATTTGTGTTTTTGTAATTGATAAACAGGCATTAAATAGAATTATTGATGGAGAGATTGAAAAAAGGTTCAAAAGCATGTATGTATATTGTGATTGCACAGCTTTTTTTAAAGATAAATTTTTAGTAATTTTTCCAGTGTTATTTTTATTATAAATTTAAAAAGGTTTCCTACAGAGGCTGAAATATTTTTATTTAATATTTTGACGATAAAAAAAATACTAAAAACGTCAACACTCTGACATCTGCTTTAACAAAATATTGATAAAGAAAGCTACAATTCCTATCAACTGAATTCGACCAAATTTTAAACTAAAAATATTAAATACACTGAAATATCTATTACCAGAAGATTCTTCTTTTTTTTCAAAAAAAAATTAAGATAAAAAAATATATTTTCTATATTTTTTTATTGTAAATTTTTGTGTAATATATTTATTTTTAATTCAAATATCTGGCAACTCTCAGGATTTGAGATCGTTTTAACATCTATAAATAAAATTTCTTTTTTTACGAGAGAAGAAATTCAAATTTGCCCTTTTTTCCCAAAAAGGCGAATTTAAATTGAAGAAAAAAAGTTCTTAAAAATTTGCTTTCGTAATGCAATCTCTCCAACGAAAACATTTAAAATTTGCAAAATCTGTAAAGCCAACTCTTTATCAAAAAGTTGTTTTTAAAGGAGTCTGAAAATTAAAAGAGCATTTACTTTGCATAATTATCAATATATCAATCAAAATTAATACTTAATGGTTATCTCTAACAGTTAGAGATAGTATTAAAGAAACTTCTACGACGAAAACGATGTGAATTGTTGCAAAATAAATCCTGGATTTTTCACCTCGATAGTGTATCTTCTTACAATGCTATTAATCATTGGGGATTTTTCATGTGAGATTGAATTCGTTTTAATTCGCTTCGTATTCTCTAAGTATAGCAGCGTGTGATTTTTTTCTTATCTTTACGGTTGAAACTTCTTTTGAACTCACCATTTTTATAATCTTGATGCAATAAAAGGAAATTATCGACGGATTCTGATTTTCGTAATTCGAAAGCTAAGAAAGAAAGAAATGTTACAGTTTTTAAAAAGACAATTAGTGATTTCAAGATAGACTATTAATACAGTCACAGTTTCAGTGACTGTATCGTATCATTGGACTCGAATCTCTTAAAAAAGGTCTATATGCATTTAAAAATAGAAAAAATATAAGGCTATTAAAATAATAAGACTTTTTTACTTAACCCATTCGCTGCCAAGCCTAAATTATATGAGGTTCTTCTCATTGCCATTTCTGTTTTGAGTGTTATTGTTTATCTAAGTTTTATTATTTCAAAATAAATACACATATTTTGTCATAAATAATCATTTACATGTATAAAAATCAAACAAGAGTATACTCGTGGTTGGCAATGGAAATAACCTCATACAATTTAAGCTTGACAGCGAATGGGTTAAATAAAGTCGGATTTTTGTAAAAACAATTTATTTGTAGCTTTTTTTCCAAGTTTTTACATTTGTATATTTATGTTTGTGGCCATAAAAAGTTTGCAAGTTTGACAAGCTGTACGTTATATTATATTGAAAGGAGCACGAGTATATTCCTGCTGGCAATGGGTAACAGCCTGCCAACCACGAGTATATTCGTGGTTGGCAGCGAATGGGTTAACAAATATGAAGTTTAAAAATACTTTATTGAAGAAGCCGTGGACATCATGTTTTGCATTACAGATTTCATTAAATTTTAAAACTATCTATATTCTAAGAGAACTATTTAGTTGCCAAAAAATCACAGAAAATAAATAATAAAAATTTAATAAATCGCAGAAGTATTTCCCCCTCTAATGCATATTTATACAATGCGTCTATTATGCTTAGTTTCTTAGTATAAAAAAGACCATCCTATTTTAGTCATTTCTCTGCTCCTAGTTTGATTCGCTACTAACACAAAAATGTGTACGATATATCTTGCGATGTTGACCGATATTCTGAATGAAGGCCAATATCGTAAAGATATCGTAACAATGCTGTTGTTTTGGGTATTTTGTTCTAATAAGATTGGATTTTTCTGAATTCGCCTTATAAAATGTGATGTTAGTCTCCAATTTGAGTTCCAAAACGACCTTCGAAATTGAATAGATTGGGCTTTTATATTTTTTAATAATCGTGCTTTGCATGCAGATGAGAATGAGAAACAATTTGAACGTGATTAGAAAATAAATTTAGTCTAAAATTAGGCACAATCACATGATTTGTTATAGAGATCTCTTGTTAAAACTCACTCAATTAACTTGTACTTTCAGATTATTATAACTACATATTCAAATATAAATATAAAATATTCGTCAGCAATGGAACTTACCCAGGGGATGAATTAAAAAATTGATCCATTTGTAGAATTTTTTGTATCTAATTCTTTCAATTTTTTGACCCATCTGTTCTTATCCAAACCGTAAACGAGCACAGTTTCTTTGGATGGATTATTTCAAGCTTTTGATAAAATCTATTAGTTTGTATTAAATCAGCACGCTAAATTTCATTCATCCAGACTCAACTTAACCTAACTGGGATCGAAGCAAAAATTCCTTTAGAGACTCCCCTACACCTTCTGCTGCAAATAATTTCAAAAAGTTATTTAAATTTAAAACCAACAAAAAATTTAGCCTTAACACGAAGTACCAAATTTAATCTTTGAATCTAAAATCCAATCTGACAAAATGTTAAGGTAAGATTTATATCAGAATGCGGTCTATGGCAATCTTAAGCATCTGTCTTCAAGAAAAACTCCTAAATATCAAGATAACATTAGATTATTTTTAAATGAAAAATATGCAAATTTCTCAACATTTTTTTTTTTAATTTTGAGGCCCCCTTTGATGCGGGGGCCTGTTCAGTTACCCGTAGGCTCCACATCCATACAATATAACAATCCTAATAATATCTAATATTTGGTTTTAAATCAGCAAGCACATTAAATTGTATTCATCTAATATCAAACATTTGATATTACATAACATTTGCATTTAAGTGAGTACACTAAATTTTATCCATCTAGTATCAAAACTTTGATTATATCTACTGTTTTGTATTATATCAGCACTTCAGACATTATCATCTAATATCAAACATTTGATCTATAATCTAATATCATCTATCATTCGATGTTTAAGTCAGAACACTAAATTTTATCCGTCCAATATCAAAATTTTCATATTTACTATTTGGTTTTAAGACAGCGCAACAGATGTTATTCGTTTAATATACCAATTTTGATTATATCTACTATCTGGTGTTAAGTGAGCACACTAAATTTTATCTATCTAGTATCAAAACTTTGATTATATCTACTGTTTTGTAGTAAGTCAGCGCTTCAAACATTATGCATCTAATATAAAATGCTTGACAATATTCAACATTTGGTGTTCAAGTCAGCACAGTAAATTTTATCTACCTAATATCAAAACTTTGATTACATCCACTATTTGGTGTTAAATCAGTTCACCAGATAGTATCCTTCTGATAAAATCAACTACATACTATTAAGTGATCAAATTTTTCCGCCTAACATGTTGTGTTTTTGAATTTACTTTCTTACATATCGACAGATAAAAATTTCATTTCAGTTAAGACAAATTTGAAATAAGAATTTTTATAAAAATATACGTGATGATTGATAAGATTTTCAAAAAGTAGCCGCCTTTAGCGACCTACTGGTTTGCCCATATTATTGTTTTTTTAGGTTGTTTAAAATTAATGTTGAATGAATATTAATTTTAAAAAAACAACTTGTTATTTGATGAAACGGAAAAACATACATTTAATTATATAAATAATAAAAAAAAATTAAAAATTATACTGTGAAATAAAAATGGAAGTGAATTTAAAATTCATGTCCAAAGATATAATTTTTTAATCCTTATTTTAACATTGGGAAAAGCATACGATCAATTACATTTAGTTTGACTTCTTTTTTTATTTATTTTCAGCTTTTCTCTGAGTTAATAGAGTTTTGGTGGCACTTTTCCAAAGCACTTCTAATAGTATTTTGCAGCTTCATTTATTAGTAAAACGTTGAATTGAATGCAGCTGTTATAAAATATAACTGAAGCATTCTGAAATGCTAGTGTTTACATTTTACTGCTGCCATTCGACAACTTATAATATGATCAATTTCTGAGTCACTTACGTTATCACTTTATATATAGAGATTTAGGGACACAATTTTAGACTATTACTTTACTTTACTTTACCTTTTCCTTTACATATGTATATTAAAAGATATTTTAGCAGTTGCGGGGGCGAATAGAAAATATTAAAACTTAGATTTATTTCACTAAGGGAGGCATACTATGTACAAGGAAAATGAGACGGGAATCGTCAGTCTACATCAAGCCACAAAGAGATCGAAATGTTTCCCTTCAATGATTTTAGTTATTAGATTTTGATAGGGATTTCTTTGACACGTGTAGTCTTTTTTTTTAAATTAGTAATAAGGCAATTTTTGTGCACCACAGAAGATAGCTCCAAGCTTACAGAAGTAAGTAAGATAAAAAAACAGGACTAATTAAAAACTGAAGCAGCCAATGCAATGGATTTACAAAATGAGAAAAATAGCCATTTTGTGGTCGATGAAAACATGAAGCGGGGGTGGAAACTTAACATAATAGGCATTGAAATCCTCAACAAAATCCCTTCTCCCTTCAGTAAGTTTGGAGCAGACAAAGAGTTCAACATTTTGAACGTCCACCCACTTTGCAAGATCAAAGATCAGTGTCCGATATTCCAAATTCCTTGTGATAGTAATTGAAATTACCTTCGACAGTGAGACAGTTTGTTAAGTTAAAATCCCTTAAAAAATGCTTGTTATTACGTGCAGTCTTAGGAAAGGGAATTTTAGGTAGCTTTAAAAGAATGTCGTAAGAATTAGAAACTTTTAGCCCTTCACTCGGTACGTGAAAAAGTGCTTAGACCGTCACTTTTCTTGAGCACATGTAGAATTCATTGTAAAAAAAGCAGGAATGGGATCAGGAAATAAGAGAACATTTTAGAATAAAGATACAATTAAGACAAAAATTAGTGAATTAATTAATATTTAAATTATATTGAAATACATCATTACGCACATATATATTTCAAAAATCGATATTTCAATACATACTTTTCTGTGTATATTTGCAAAAATCGATTTATCAAATATTGTTTTTCAATCATATTGGCATTATTTTGCCTCAAAAATTCTTTTTTTAGCATTATTTTGCCTCAAAAATTCTTTTTTTGGCATTCATATTTGTATTTTCCTTGTTGTTAAAACGATAATTGTTCAGTCCCATTTGGTAGGAAACAAATTCACTATGAATTACTTTATTTTAATGTCATAATTATATCTTGTACCACAAGCTGAAATATTGCATTATTACTAATGCGGTGATAAAAGTGAAAAACAACTGGCAGAAAGAATTTGATACATGTCATTAAGATGGCTGATGATATTGCTTTAAATGCTACTCTAGACTGCAAAATGCTACAAAATGACTAGTGGGCATGACTTTCGCGTCTGAGGTCATGCACTTACTCTGACCACAAAGAATTTTCTCAGAATTCGGACCCAGGGGAAAGAATTCCAATTTTCTGCTAAAAAAAAAAGAAGCATACGAAGCCGGGGAAAGAAAAGAATAACACCAGATTTGTTTTATTTTTGGAATGTCTCGCAAAGTTTTTTTTACTTCAGTTGTATTAATTAAATAAAATTCGAATAATTAAAAAAAATATTGTATTGATATTAATTATTAAGTAATCTAATCTCTTAAAAGAAATTGGAATATTTGTAAATAAATTAACTGGCACGTGCATTTATAGTGAAATTGTAGTTTTTTTTTTTCTCTCTCGGAAATATCTGATTATTGGGGAATCGGTATTCGTTAAAAAATACTCATAAAATGTTAAAAATAAACAGAAAGTTTTCTTTTTCTATCAATATTTTCATTTTGAAGAAAATCTATTACTTATTCGTGTAAAAGACAATACTTATTGACTGTTTTTTTTAAAATTATGTGTACCATGTTACAATTGAGGAATAAACATATTTCTTGAATTATATTTATTTGCAATTATTTTTATTTAATTAATTACAGATATGAATAAATTATTTATTTATTAACTTTAAACACTTAAATTTTTATTTAAATTTAAATTTTTTATTTATTAATTATTTTTTGATTTTTATTATTTAAATTTTGAAGCAGACGATTATAAATGTTTACTTAAAAAATTCAGGAGTAATTTTTATAATCATTTTTATTATTAATCGTTTTTTATCATTTTTAAAATTCGAATACAAAATGTTAAATCCAATAATCTTTTCCGAAAAAGTTAGTTACTTTAAAGAATTAAATACTTTTTTTTTTGAATTTTCAATTTTCTTCACCGTGATTTTTAATTTTTTTTTATCTCCTCTTAAAATGTAGGAATTTTGAAAAATTTCTTTTTGCTCATATAAAACTATATTAATTAAAAAAAATATAGCCAAGAAAGTGTGTTTTAATCAATTTTTAAATGCCCTAAAAAATTCAAAACATCATATAGCATGAGTCTAAGATCATCATCATTACATTCACCATTCTAATATCAATATGCAATATTTGATTTTTATAACTTAGTTTTCAACTTTCTTCTCTACGAAGTATTGCAAAAGTATTTTAATCTCTAAAAAAATTTGAACGCGGAATATTGACTAATCTAACTTTTATACCTCCTTGAATTCAAAAAATACATATTTAGCATTATATCTGCCTACTGTTGGTCTGTCTGTCTGTCTGTCTGTCTGTTTGTCTATGACAAAGATAGTTCCAAATTGCTTTAAGCTAGTCCTATGAAATTTTTCACACGTACTTTATACCGAATTTGTGGATGTCAGCCAAATTTTGAGCAAAATTAATTCAAAGGAAATTTGTCCGTCTAAACATAAAATAATATGACAACGACAAAACGAAAAGATCTTTATGGATCAACTTTGGTACACAGTTTTAAATGTGAAATTTAAATACTATCGAATTTTGAGCCGAATCAATCAAAGGGTTGATCATACTTACACAAGGTTACAAATGTGATAAATTAAAAAAAAATGTAATGATTTGATATCAATTTTTGCATATGATTGAAATTATAGATGTGTGTCAAATTTTGGTTTCAATCGACTGGAATAAGCTTATCTAAAGCAAAAATTTGATTTTAGGATATTTTCAATGGCATACCAGGATTTAATCGCCAAAACCTTTTTTTTTTCTTGAAATGCTCGTGTGGCAAATTTCAGCGAAATCGGATGAGAACTGTTGACTCGTATAAAAAAAACAGGTTGTTAAAAGTTGATTTTTCAACATATGTATTTTTTAATATTATTTTCTACAATGTAAAAACTAAATTTAATTTATGTTATTTATTTTATTAAATGTCTATTTTATTTTTTGCTAATTTATCATATTTATTTATTTTTTGAAGATGTGTTTTTTATTTTGTTTAAGATTTATTCATTTATTTTTATTTTGATGCATAATTCTATTTTTGGTTTAGTTAAAAAGGAACTGACGATTTTTGCAAACGATATTTATAGAATAGACGAAATTAACAAAAAAAAAAGAAATTGAAATGAAATCTGCTATGCATATTTCAATTCATCATGTCAGAATATCATCTCTTGAACGGCCAAGCACCACGTGCTCGTGCGAGTTGAATTATGTTTTTATTCATTTCAATGGTTTCATTGAATGAGTCACTTTAGTATTGCAAACGATCCAAAAAAAACTTTGACTCGCATTGATTGTTTAAAAAAATATCACATTTCCTATTTATTTCATTTCGTGTAATCAAGTGCTCAAAATGACATTTTTCTAGGTTTTATTTGCTGTGGTCATTAACTTATTTCTTTTTTAAATCAGAGCTTTTGTAGATGCGATGACAACGCGTTATTAAAAGCAGATTTTTTGAAAGGCTCGTGCAGATAATAAAATTTCAATTTTTCGCCCACAGATTTTTGTTGAGGCTACAAGCCTCATTCCCAAATTAACATCATTTTTTGACATGATAATAAAATACTTATTCAATATTTTTTTGAATTTTAAATATTTTTTTAACTTTAAGCTTTTATTCAATTGAATTAATTTTTAATTCATTGAAGGCTGTGCTGTTTAAATGAATTCATGGAAAAGATATTTTTAAAATCTATTAAAATGATTCCTTGCAGATTATTATAAAAATTGTTAATACTCAAAGATAAAAAGAAATTTACAGATGATTATTGGATTTAAGAATCTTGTTTTCACATGATAAGAGAATTCACCAACAAAAAATCTAAAAAATCTTTTTTTCCGGAGATAATATTTTTCCCAAGCTAACCTTTCTTTCTTTCAAAAAGATGCTTCATTTTTATTTTATTTATCCTTCTTAATTTTTATCGCTTCACGATACTGCTTATCTTCGAAATGCAAATTCGAATTCAAGCCTTTTCAAATCGTCTGCGTTTCTATTGCAGGAAGTATTGTTTCAAAAGAATGAGCCAGGCCTGAATCATTTCGCTTCGAATGGTTGCCGAAATCACGGTCTTACCCGGATTACGTCAGGATTCGAAAATGAAACAGGATTTCCTCGCTCTATGCAAAGCGGAAAAAACAATCTTTTAAACTATTCGAACTTTAAATCGGGCCCGAAAGAGTGTGCAGAATTCGAAATCCGCCGATATTACACTTTATATTTTCGTAACATACATTTCTAATCTCGGTAAATACTCTTTTATATGATTCAAAAGAATTAAAGGCTATTATGCTTTTAGCTATACAATACGAATGAGGAAATGTTTTGGTGATTGATATTTGCTCTATAAATGTTTTAAGATCTGGAAACAAAAGAAACAATGAATGGGGAGTAATTAAATTTTATTGACAATATTTGTCGTTAAATAACCCTTTATCAGTTAGAGGCGATATTTTCACCACCATGATTTTTATAACTTTTTTTTACCGAAATTCCGTTCAACATCCATATTTTTTTAATTCAGGCAACATTTATGATTGTAAATTGACAGTTTGACATTAAAAAGTTTGACAGTTGACATTAATACTTTTTCGTGGGAATTCAGAGAACGTAAAAAAGTGAACTTTTTCCTTCCACTGCCCACTCCTTATGACCGTTAAAGGGTTAAACCCGAGGAGTGGTCTCCCCAGATTTTTTTTTTTTTTGCATACACTTTTAAATAGGTGCTATCCCAGAGAGCAACTTGTTTAGCATTGGGACACAACAATTATGAAATATTAATCTTTGGTTAGAATTTAGCATTTTTATTAAATTCATAGTGTCATTGATAATTAATCCTCGTAATGCGGTTACTAGTATTTGAAAATCGAATTTATGTTTCAGAGTCATTTTTTCCAATCATGTGCAACAAAAATTTGACAAAAACTTGCACTTATAGTCACAAAATCACCATATCATATTTGATATATTCAAATAATTTAATCATTCAGTTATCATGTTTATATACTTCTGTAAATACAAACGCACAGACGGTCACAATCCCTCGAAGGATTAGATAGGTGTCTTGAATATAGATTTTAACTTTATGTATTGAATTTTACCCATTTAGTTTTCGTTCTGTAGTTATCATGCTCAATTATTTGCCGACGTCCTGGCACAGAAGTAACGCATCTTCCTAGTGATCTGGACTTCCCGGGTTCGAGTCCCGGTTAGGGCATGGTTGTTCTTCTTTGTACTATCTGTGGGGTGTGTGAATGTCCCCCCCCCCTGTAAAAAAGAGGCTGTGCATCGAATGTGATGAGCGTGTAGCTATGGCGTATTATTGGCCCTAGTTGGATCTACTTCAAAAATAAGAGACGCTCATTCGGCTTAAAATCGCTGACGGCTTTCGGCATGCTTGTCCATTGCCATTAGTAACAACTGCAACAACATTACAATATAAACAGCGTTCTGTGTGTACTATCTGTGAGGTGTGAATATGCCCCCCTTGTGAAAAGGGGCTGTGAAAGCAAGCGTGTGTGTATATCATCTTCATATGAGATAGAAGTCAGATTTATGCGCTCGTGTGCTTAGGAGTCAATATTCTCAGAAACTACTGAACCCCTCATTCTGTTGTGAAGCGAATACATCATCGTCATGTTAAATATATTCGAATAGCCAGACAGATAGACTTCCTTTGAACGGATTTTATTAAAAATTTGATAAAAATATGCAAATTTGATGGAAAAATCGTATCCTAAATTTAATTCGTCTTGCTTAAAGCATTTTTCTTTTTTCTTTTCTTTTTTTAGTTATCTCTGTCATAGATAGATAGGTATTTTCCAAATATGTATTTATCGAACACAGGGAAGTCTAGATCAGGAAGATTCGTCAAAAATCTCCCGTTAACATTTTTTTGATGATTACTATACTTTCTTTACTACATATAATAGAAAGCAAAAATGCACATCTCGTGCATATCATACAAACAAACAGAAAATGTGGTTTCTCAGATACAAACGAGTTTTGAAAAGATGTCTAGTTTTTCTCTAACAAAAAGCAATATCCCACATATGTGAGACATGAAATCAGTGAGATACTATAAAATATTTGCTACCAAATATTATCCAACTCTCAAATATACCAAATGTTAGCCAACTCTACCAAATATTATCCAGCGCTACAAAGTATACCAAATATTATCCAGAGCTACAAAGTATACCAAATATTATCCAGCTGTACCTAATATACCAAATATTATCCAGCTGTACCAAATATACCAAATATTATCCA
>JAOUZG010044942.1:164017-204079 GCA_026289955.1 Argiope argentata
TACCAAATATACCAAATATTATCCAACTCTACCAAATATACCAAATATTATCCAACTCAATAATATATACTTCGACTTATGGAAACTATTATATTTTACAGGAGTTACATGTTCACGAATATTACATGAATATCGGATATTTCCGAGTATTCAAATTCCGAGAGGATTCCGAGTATTCAAATATTGTGAACTTAGTGGTTTTATAACATGTGAGAACATGATGTTATTTTCGTTAGACGGTTTTGAATAATTGAAGGCAACGGATAATTGAAGCTCGAAATGGCGTAGGCAATGTCCAAAGCATAAATGTCAATATGCATCAACATCTTTTAATCGCATATATATATGATTTACTTGCTTTTACCAGTATTGCATTATAATTACGTATACTTCTTTGAAAGCAGATGCTTTTTTAAAAGGCTGACGAAGAAATCACGCTGAAGACAGGGTTGAATTTTTAAGTTCATTTTTTTGCACCTCGAGAAGCAGGCATTATGTACAAGCAAAAGCGACGAATGCAACACAGAATGACACAAGACGGAATGATGAAAAATTTGAAGTGTAAAAAAGGGGCGGGGAATCATTATACCTGGTCTTAAATACCAAGACTTTGATAAGAAAAATATTTTTTCAAAGTGCTTATATAATCATATTTCGATGGGGATTTCCACAATACATGCCTAACAGGCAAGGAAAACACAGGGATCTGTTTAAAGGAATGTGCTTCTCTGGCCAATTTTCATCTCTCCCACAGAGTGTTAAAATCTCTGGTCTTTCAGCTGATGCAGTTGAATTAATTAACTAGAACAAGTGGTATGGATCAGGAAATAAGAGAATTTTTAAGAATGACGTTACTATAGGCTAAATTAAGATGGGGCTTTGGAAATTAAGAGTTTAAATATCATTATATTTCCGATAGAAAAGTCTCTTAATTGTTTCAAACCGGTTTAAATAGGTTAATGACTTAAATTTATTAAAACAAACAATGATTTAAAAAATAATAATGTTCTCACATGATCACTTGAAGTTTGTGATCTTAGATTTCATTTTTTAAAATTGGTTTTCAAAAAGAAAATGTAATACCACTATTATCGCCAATTTGATGCCAAACATGCTACTTTAAGGGACTTCAATGGATTTCTAGCTACGCGAAATGAACTTTTCCTACAGTAACCCGCTTCTTCAGCGACCGTCGTAAACATAGACATTTGGCAGGCAGTGTTCTCCTAATGGACACACAGTAGTGCATTCTCTCTCACCCCTGAAGACGTGAGCTGGCCAACTGTTGAATCGTTAATGCCGATGATAACTGAATAGTAGCCTTTCTCTCACGTTCTAATGGATTCATGTCTTGTGGATAAAAAATTAGGAATTGGAGCCACATTTTTAATAATTTTAGAAATGATTTGAATCACGACAGTTTAAATCCTATAGAAAGATATTAATTCCGGACACCATGACTATCTTTTAATACAATTACTTTTCAAGACAGAAAGATCTCTGCCAGTTTTTCAAAAGGAAGAGGTTAAATAAAATATTAAAATAAGTAAATAGTTTAGTTATATTAACGTCCCGTTTTGAAGTAACATTAGGGCTAGTTTGATACTGAAATTGTAATTTTGAACCGCTGTCTGATGACGAAGACGATACCTTAGCTGATATCCCCCCTCTCTACAAACTTCCACACCACGCCGGTGGGCGAACGTTTGGTTCCAATGGATTTAACGAACACTAGACCCACTTACATGACGGTTCTTCGGAGGAATTGGGCCTTGAACTGTAAATCCTCCTGTTTCCAATTCAAGTCCTTATCACCAGAAAACTTCGGCAATAAATAATTAACATACACCCAAAAAAACAAATTTATCAAAGAAATATCAAGTATAAAATTGTCAAGTATTTTTGGTATTTTCTTACAGCATTTACCGAATGTACTATCTCATACAAATAATTCATCTAATGCTAACAAAAAAATTTAAAAAAATCGTTTTTATTATATTAGTTTTGTTTAAATATATTTTTTTCTAATTTTAATAATTTCATTAAAAGATTTAGTGAGGTTTACCATTAGCAATAGTACTTCTAATTGGAGAAAGAAATTTGCTTTTCTGTTTAACTCTGTTTAAAGTTAAAGTTTGCAATATTAAAAATTTAAAGTCTTTCTTGAAATCCCTTTAAGAAAAGCTACGAACACTCTTTTTATAATATTGTAGGTATTGTTATTTATTTACGTGTTCGTTGTCATTTAAGCTATGATACACATCAGTTTAACCCGGTGACTGCTTAACCGTGATTTTACGGATCCGGTTTTTATACTCACTTCGTGAGATTAGATCCCGTTTACGCACAATTTAACTAATAATAATTCTATGTATACAATATACCAATCAGTTCTCGATCGCTGATGCTGATAGTCACACATCAGAACCTCTTGCATTTCAGAATTCATTGGATATGTTTCACAAAAGCATTTTTCTTTTGCACGATTCTTGCTTTAAAAAAAGCAAATGATAGGTCAGATTGAATGAAAAGACCCAGAATTCATTGCATGTATTTACTGGATATTTATAATTTAGAACAGGGATTTTCATAATTTTTATACGTAGTATAAAGAAAGTCTAGTAATCATCAAATACTAAAAATGGATATCTGCTATGAATATTTCAATGTAATGTCATAACATCATTTCTTGAACGACCAAGCACCATGTGTTCCTGCAAGTTGATTTATATTTTTATTCATCTTAATTGCTTCTTCGAATGAGTCACTTTAGTACTGCCAACGAGCCAAAACCTTTGTCTCGCATTTACTGTTTAAAAAAATATCACATTTTCTATTTATTTCATTTCATATACGAGCTCAAAATGACATTTTTCTAGGTTTTATTGGCTGTAGTCATTAACTTATTTTTTTATCAGAGCTTTTGTAAATGATGCTCGTGCAGACAATAAAATTTCAATTCATTGCTCACGTATTTTTGCTGAAGCCAAAAACCTCATCCCAAAAACAACATCATGTTCTGATACAATAAAAATTCGAACTCAAGATTTTTATGAATCTCCACGCTTTTGAATTTGAGTTCGATAAACACATTTTTGATGTATAGATGAAACCAAATTTTTATATTTATCTCAAAATTTGGTAGAAATTTATCAAATGAATGATTGTCCATTCATGCATCACCTGTGAAAACGGCAGATAGAAAGAAGTTGAGGAACCCGATTATACACATTTTTTTCCCATCTGAGTTATAAATTTGTATCAAATTGTTGATGAAGTCCATCAAATGTTTCGGTCTATATATGGCATTGCATATGAATTGTGATAACTCGAAAATATAAAAATTTAAATTTGGGAAAATTGATATGCGGCCTTCTAACCAAAATTGTAGATACAAATTTTGTAAAATTGTTGATGTAAATTGTAGATACAAATTTTGTAAAATTGTTGATGTAAATTGTAGATACAAAGATTTTAGATACAAAATTGTACTTACAAAGATTTTAGATACAAATTGTACATACAAATTGTAGATACAAAGATTTAAGATACAAAATTGTTGATAAAATGTTGATACAAAGATTTAAGACACAAAATTGTAGATACAAATTTTGTAAAATTGTTGATACAAATCGTGGATACAAAGATTTTAGATACAAAATTGTACATACAAAAATTGTATACAATTTTTTTTACCGAAATCGAAACGAAGTAGATACTAAAATTAAATCTTCCAAAATTAATGCAAGAGTTTCTTCATTAATTTCTTGATTCTTATAGAATTGAGGAGGAAACGCTCCTACTTGCGGGCATAGCATTGACTTTCGGGGTTTTGCTACTTCCTTCATTATTCTTTGCGATAAATTCGAAGTACGCATATTAATAATAATAAAAAAAAGACTATTTTATATTATAAAAGAAATTGAGAAAATTTTTGTTGATTTTTCAGTACTATTCTGTATTGCCCTTGTCCTTCCACCCCCTTACACTTCTTTCAGCGCAAAGATGTTTTTATTTAATACAAGCAGAGCAGTACCCGCACGGCGTTACCCGTGGCATTGCATCCCAGATGAAAAATGAGCTTTACACTTAAGTCTATAGCCTTCATCCGGTATAACATGGACATGTTACGCAACATCAAACAAACATACATGAAAATATGTTTAGAAATAATCAAAAACAGCTACAAAACAATTTGTTATAGGACACATTCAGAAATATTTGGACTGTTACAAAGGTAAAAATAGGATATGTCCGTTCACAAAACACAGGCGATCATTTCGCTCCTCAAGAGATTCATTCTGTCTCCGCAATTCAGTTGCAGTGCGATTGAAAGAGAGACGCTTATTTCGCTCATCACAAGACTCTCCTTTCCTGAGTGTGGAACTGATTTCTCTGTTATTCTCTAATAAACAGTTTATTTGACCTCCAATCAAGGTCGAATTTCCTTTTTTGGGGGGGGGACATCGTGAGTCTTGAATCGTTGTTTAAAATCACAGAAATGTATCGCATATGCATACTACAGCTCTTGCACATGCGCAATTTGCAGTTTTCGTACATGCGCAGGTAAGTTCAAAGTTTGAATCGCAATTATAAAACTCCACTTTTTATTTTGATATGACTTTAAAGCACTAAAACCTTCCCCAATATATACTCAACAAAATGGTATAAATATTTCCAAAATTCGTTAACCATTTCTCGAGTTTTCGTGGTTCAAAAATATAGATTTATTCAGAAGATTTCATTTTATACTGTGTATAGATTATACGCCTTTAACTATCGGTTGGGCCACTAGGAATATTAATTGTGTTTACTTCAAATTAAATTTCTAATGAAAAACTTAATATTCATGACTCCCTAACAAAAGCTTTTTTTTTAAACATCGAAGTGTGATAAAAATTCGATTCGTATTACTTGACTGACTTCTGTCCAATGCAAACGAGTCATGCAAATAGAGTCATAACTCATGACTATGTCATGAATGCTTAAAAATGTCATTGTTCGGTTCATCTATCTTGCAATCTTCGCGGCATTGTAACTTCACTTCCTAATTCGTCGCGTAAACCACACAGATATGAAACTGAATTCTCTTACTTATATTTCTAAAAGATTCAAAAATTAGGCGATTAAATATTTGATAAAACAACGAAAGGTCTGAATTTTAATAGAACGATATATTAATCTTTTGTATTAAACTAGACAAAAATACAATTTTTAAAAAATTATCAAAAATTGAGTAAAAATTTGCCCAATTATTATTACATTTATATAAATATGAAGACAATTTTATAACTTAAAAATGAATTATATATTGTGGAAAAACATTATATTGGCGCTTAAATTTTAACTTATTAGAATTCTAATAAAAGTTACAATATTGCTTCAAGGGGCACATTCTCGCCTTCCAAATATACTTTTGGTAAATTTGGTCTAAAGTCTATTGTCCTAACTTGTTGAGCGAAAATCTACACATATACATTTATTTTTATTATTAATAAAGATAGAAATGTTAATGATTTATTTATACTTAACCGGTTAACTATTTCGAATTCTTCTGAAAATGTATCTTCGTATCTAAATTGTCATAAAAATACATATGATGATGACGTCTCCGCTTTATAACGGAAGGAGGGGTGCCGTAGCTTCTGAGGATACGGGCCCTTGAGCACCCAAGAGCCTAGAAATCTGACTTCTAGCTTATTCGAAGAGGAGACACACTCATCTCATTCGCTTGCACCGCCCCTTTTTACAGAGGAGCATATTCATACACTTCACAGATAGAACAGAGAAAAACAACCATGCCCTGACTGGGACTCGAACCCAAGGAAAATGTACTACCTCTGTGCCAGAACACCGGTATAAACATGCATATATTATATAAATATAATAAATAATTATAAATATGACAATTAAACATTTCATCATATAAATATAATAACACGTTTTACATGACAAATATATACTTGTCGAAAACAGTTAAGTGGCTGAGAGTGGAGCATATCTTTCTACGCTTAATCTCTTTTTACTACAGATTCCATGTATTATTTCATTTTTATAACATGCTTTGAAGCCAATAAAGTAAAAACAATACCAAAATGATTTTGAGCTAACATAATGGAAATTAAATATTAATTTATAGAGATTATCAGGGGTTCAGTTGAAAGACAATCCCGATTCAATTCTTAAATTTATTTATTTAATGAAACCGATTAAAAAATTAAATATTAATAAAGGCAAATTTAATATTATATTCAAATTACAAGATATTGCTGTGATATTTGTTGTTGCTGCTGTTGTTGAAGTTGTTACTAATGGCACTGGCCATAGACAACCCAGCGGATTCATCAGCGGATTTAAGCCGAAATGAGCGTCTCTTGTTTGAAGTAGCGTCAACTAGGGCCAAGAGTACTACTTTAGCTACAGACTCATAACATTAGCTTGCACAGCCCCTGTTTACAAGGGGAGGGCACTGGAGAACAACCATGCCCTAAGCGGTACTCGAACCCAGGACGTCCAAATCACGATAAAGATGCGATACCTCTGTGTCAGGACACCGGCATGATATTCTTTCTTAGCATAAATATAAATCCAAAATTATCTTCTTATAATTTCTGTTATAACAAAAAAATACTGGTCTGGGATAGTCTGGGTTTGTAGAGGTTGGATTCGCATCCCTTGAGATGCGAGCTCGAACATGTCAGCCGGAGACTACGTGCGTATGTGTGGTGGCTCGTGCACTGTCTATGTCAAAAAGTCCTCCCTGACGAGAGTGATACGACTGGGAGTACTGGGTTAGAGGTGATCATTCTCTTTTCCAGATCCAAATTACTTTCTGTGGATAAATGAAGGAAATGCATGAATGAAGTCCCCCCCCGTAAAAAAAGGTTTGTGATGTGTGTGAACTAGACTTTCGCCCTCGGGTGTTTGAGAGTCCATACCCTCAGAAGTTACTGCGCCCTTCCTATTTCGTCGTAAAGCCGAACACGAGAACAAAAACCGAAAAATACTACATGTTCTCTACTTTTAATGACAAAACTTTCGGTACCCTTTTTACACGGGCGCTCCAAAATTAATCACATTAAAGTTTTATCAGATTGTATAAAAAATCAAATAAAAGAATAATAAATTTAATTTATATATTATTTAATTATTCATTTGCAAAGATTCATAATTTTTTTTGTTGGATTTGAAATCTATTTACTTTACGTTAACTTTTAAATTATTTTCTTTACTTATATTTGAAATCTATTACGACTAATTTAGACTTTTAAATGCGTTATTAAACTTTTTTTCATTTCATTTCACTTGATATTTTAATCCCTTAAATTTTATGTTTCTCGTCATTTACACTGTATTCGCTTTCGTATAATTAAACACGCAACAATTCTGATTATAAATTTCTGACTTAAATGATTTAGGTTTTAAAGGATGGCAACATACTCTGAAGAAAACTGCTGAAGAATGAAATAAAGAATATTTTGAATGGCAACTTTCCGTAATACTGTAAATGTCGAAAGAAAACATTTACATAGGGAAATCAGGCAAATGAGCAATCTAATGTTAGTCAATTTCGACGAAAGCGGAAATGCAATAATTTTGTTATATTACATTTCCGTTTTCATAGAAATTGACTAAATCGCTGTGAAAATTATAATTATAGAAATAACGAAAGGTTATTAAGGGCTCTCATTTTCCTTGATCTCATCTGAAAACTCGTTTATCGTTTTTAATCGTTTGTTTCTAATTTTTATTGTTAACTTCCTTAATTACATGCACACAAAACTTTATAATGGATCTCAGAGCTTTTTCCTTATGTTTTACAAACTTAATTTAGTTGATGATACAACATTTTAACATCTTCTGAATTATCGATTAGTCACTTAGTTTTTTTTTTTGTTTTTTTTTTGAAGGATGAGTTGATATTTTAACCCTTAGTAGCCTGATTTACGAAAGTGATTTATTTTTAATATTACTGTGTTTGCTTGAAAATAAAACAATAATGACATTTGATTTTTTAAAAAATTTCTGTCGGAAAGAATATTATACAACAGTAAAATACGTACGGCCAACCTATAAAAAAACTAATAGTAATGTGAACATTCGGTTTAAAAGATTGGTATCAAAATTGAAACTCTAGGTTATTAAGGGTTATGTTTTTTACGACGTTTTCCTTATTAAGTTTCTAAGAAAAATAAATTATGAGAATTTATATTACTTACAGCAATGAATGGCGAAATATTTAAAAGATTAAATAATGAGAACTAATAAAAAGAATTACGTCTAATGAATATACCTATGAAAAAAATAAACAAAAAAATTAATAACAATAAACAATACCAAGGGCCGAGCATGATTTTGAACTAAACACTGGGGATTCCGCGTTAGGCTGACCACCTAAAAGGGACATATTACTTGTTACCAAACCCATTGGTCAAGAGAGCAGATATGTGTTCTGTAGGCCTTTGCCCATATGGGCCACCGTGCGTTTGAGTTTAGTTTTAAATATGAAACTATAAGTTTAAAATAATAGGCAAAAACCAAAGAGCCAGAAATACTTCGAACCCAACCACTCTTCAGATTTTGCAAATTTTTATTTTATATAAAACCTTATGATACCTACATATGTCAGCTATGATTGTCAGTTCTGCATTTTGAGAGAAATCTCAAAAATATTATTTCGTACTTTTATTTTTTGAGGGAGGAGGGGTACGGGAGGAGTCACAGATCCCACCAATCACAACCACTATATCAATTTCGGCAGTTTCTGTATTTTGATTTATCTCATTAGCATATATTTAAATAAACAGACCTATACATGGCCACTTCCCTGGTTGATTTAATTTTAATTTTTATATTAATCTGCATTTTTAATAAATAAAAATATGCACTGAATATTTATACGTCTTGCTGTTTTTGTTTTTAAGTTATCGAGTTCACACGCGCACGAAAGGGCAGAAAAAAATAGACTTACTCTCGATAGATTCCAATCAAACTTAGAAAATAGCTACGGAATTCAATCTAAAGACCCCAAACCAAATTTCATATGTCTAGCGTATGATATCTAGCTAGTATTTCGTATGTCTCAACGTATTTTTTAATTATTATGTTTGGATAGATATTTCGAAAAATGTGTTAAAATAAATAAATAGAAACAAATAACTAGAAATTAAAATAAATAGATAATAAAAACAAATAAATATAAATTAAAATGAATAAATAATAAAAATAAATAAATAGAAATTAAAATAAATACATAATAAAAATAAATAAATAGAAATAAAAATAAATAACTAAATAATAAAAATAAACAAACAGAAATAAATAATAAAAATAAATAAATGTATAATAAAAATATATAAATAAATAAATAGGAATAAATAATAATAAATAAATAGGAATAAATAATAATAATAAATAGGATAAATAATAACAATAAATAAATAGAATAAATAATAATAATAAATAAATAGAATAAATAATAATAATAATAGATAAATAGGATAAATAATAATAAATAAATAGGATAAATAATAATAATAAATAGAATAAATAATAATAATAAATAAATAGAATAAATAATAATAATAAATAAATAGGAATAAATAATAATAAATAAATAAACAAGTAAACATAAATATTAAAATAAATAAATAGAAATAAGTGATAATAATAAATAACTGAATAATAAAAAATAGAAATTAATAATAATAAATAACTGAGTAATAATAAAATATTAGAAATAAATAATAATAATAAATAACTGAATAATAATAATAAATAGAAATAAATAATAAATAAACAAGTAAACATAAATATTAAAAATAACTGAATAAATAAAATTGTGGGTGATTTTTTTTTTTACAATTACACTATTTTCTATTTGTCTATACATTATCCGAGAAAAAAAATTCTAAATACCGCCAAATTAATCGCCAAAAATAATTTCTAAACCATGATTCTTTATTCTGTATTTCGACTCATTTTTTGAAAATTTTTCACCTGCTGAAGTAGAGATCCTCTGAAAAATCGTTTGCTTTGAATTTTAAAATCAGACGATTCTTCGAAGGTCAATGACGTGCGCTGTCGTGCGGAAAGAAATGACGTGCTCACTGCCTTCGCTGGCCAGTGATCGAACATTACTGGAATTAATTTCCTTTCAAAATAGCACCTCGGGTCGCGATCGCCCGAGGGTGGCTTTCCGCACTTTGGAAAGCCTTCAGAATTTTCTGTCGGAAGGGGTGAGTGCCAGAGGCATGATGCGAAAGGCTTTTTTAGAGTCTTCTAGAAATGCTAAAATTAGATTTTCTTGAACTTTTCTGAAAATTTCTAGTTTAATGGTCAACTTTTACAACAAGATATCCAGTGCAGAATTTCTCAAATTTTTGGCATTTATAGAATTATTAATGTCTCGACTTTAACAAATATTCATTTCATTATCACAAGACGTAATTTGACTAAATTCATATTTAAACTAAAATAATTTTAATGTTTTAAGAAGTTTATAACATCAAAGGAAACAACTCAGCTTTGTATTAAAACGATTTTTGTTGCGAAAAAAAAAAGATTCGTATTTTTATGTGAATGGCAACAGTGTGAATAAAAAAAGATTTGGATGTCGAAGTTAGTGTAGTTATGATTTATTTTAACTTACCCGCTTTTATTATGATTTGGACAAAACACTTAATATATATTGCAATAATTTTGATAGCACATGTTTTATGTAAGATAATTAAATAAATCTTCAAAACGGAGATCAACTTTGCATTTCATAAAAACTTTTCTAAACGCCCTGAACTTTTTCGAACCCCTAAAATTAATAATTTCTTTTTATTGTTTCGTATTGTTTGTGAAATTTTTTAGAAAACATTGTAATAGTTTGTTTAATGATATGGCGTAATTACGTTATAAATCTTTAATTTAATGGCGAGTCTTTAAGTATTCACAACGAAGATTTCTAAAGCTTTGAAGGGAAAAAGTAGTAATATCCGTACATAAAACTTTTTAAAACTTTATGTACCATTAATGGTACATTATACTTATTATGCTCGTAAAATTGTTATTTAATATATTCATAGAAATGCTCAAAATGTATTATAAAATTCTGAGTCCTCACAGCTAAACAGTAACCGAATCAAAACTTTCAACTTACTAGTAGTTTTAGGGGACCAGCTGATAGCTTATCTTAATAATAACATTAAGTAGTATCAACAAATATTGATGAAATGCATCTTATTTACACAAAATGGAAGGAAAAAGGTAAATTTTCTTTCAAAATAAACTTAGATTGAATTTATTTATTAACTATGCAGATAAAGTGGTGAAATTGTTATATAAATAAAATTGACGAAAACGGCTAAACTGATTAACTGCAGGCTGTATAATATTATTTTACGATATTTCACAAAAGTGGAAGGTAGATAGGATCAAGAGATCACTGAAGATGTATATAAACCATAATCTTACAAATTAAATAAAAATTGGCGAAATCGATTCAGTGATTGGGATTGATTGATTGTCTTGTCTTTTACACCCAATTGAAAATGCACGATGATGTAATGCGTTGGATATTTTTCTCGAAAATAATTATATATCTAGGTGTTATAAGTTTTCATACGAAATAAAAATTGCTGAAATTTGACCAATAGTTGGAGAATTACTTTATTATTATTTTATTATTATTATTCGTATTACTTATTTATTATTATTATTCGTATTACTTTATTATTATTATTATTCGTATTACTTTATTATTATTATTATTCGTATTACTTATTTATTACTATTATTTGTATTTTTTTTAAAATATTTATTATTTATAAACGCATAGAATGTTTCCCGTTTTTCTATGTCGGATATTAAATCAGATATTTCAAATTAAAGGGGCGATCAGTTTTCGGCTAAAATGGTCATTAGTGCGCCCCCGAGTTTGTCACCAATATGGCAACCCAATACAAAGCTCTTGTAGTAACCCTAATGATGTTTTGTTTGCTTCTTCCTTGCAATGGTTGAGTTGTACATGAGCTTCAACTCTTTTATGAAAACTTCAATTAAAAATAATCTCAATTACATATTTTTTATCTGTATTATAATTAATACTTTTTGTATAGTTAATAAGGAGTTTATATTATCTTTTAAATGCGAATATAAAATATTTAATCATTTACTCGTTTTAATTGTCAGTATGCGATTTCACAAGATCTTCTGCTTCATTTCTTTACGAAGTCGTCTGCTTTCTTTCTTTAAAAACCGTCTGCAATAGAATTATTCGCATTTCTTGTCATTCTTTCACAGCTCTATCGTTTGTTTTCTTCGCTAGTTATTATGTCGGCAATTATTCAAGAGCGGATGACAGGTGAATGGGATGGGAAAAAACATTTCGAACCTCAGAAATGGATGAAGGGTGATTGGATTAAATACTTCAAGTTTGTACATTATGTCTTTAAAATTTCCTATTAAAACCATTCTTTTTGCATCCATTAAAATTAAATCCATTCTTTTTTCTCAATTATTTATTATTTACTGTTCATGTTATCCGCACATTCCTTATATTCAATGTGCTAGCGAAGCTACTAGTTTCCCGCTCCCGGGCATAGCGAAGCCGTAGGATGTTTTTTTAAGTTAAAAAATTCTGCCCAGTGCCTTCAACAGATGCCGGAGGCATCTGTTGAAGGCACCGGGCCTGAAAAAAAATAATAAAAAGACAATGCTTATCGATTAAAAAACCATCATTTATTGTGAAAAGTCGTAACCGTCACTAATCCATAAAAGTGTTTGTTTACAGTGTCCGCCATCTTTATTGGCGACTTGGCATCCTTGGCGCGGCAAGGGGCACACTATAAGTAACCTTTATCCAGTTTTCAAATATTTTATGCAACAAACTTTTTGAAGAAATTCAAAAATGGTAACCAGTACAATTTTCGTCTAAGAAGAAATGAATATATTGCATATTCAACGAAGTAATAAAATTTGTAATGTTGTTCTATATTCCAATTTTTTTTATAAAATTTCATTAGATATTAGTTAGTTGAAAATAACTATAAAACACTTCGGATTTCCGATGTATAGTTGTACTATTAATCTATACATAGTTTAAAATGAAATCTTCTGAAAGCGTCTGTTTGTTGGAATCACAAAAACTCGAGAAATAGTTAAAGGGTATTGGAAATATTTATACAATTTTGTATCGCATTTAACGGGAGAAGTTTTGGTACATTAAAATCATATCAAAATGAGAAGGGGAATTTTATAATAGCAATTTTAATTTATCCTCGCATGCGCGAAAATCTCAAAATGTGCATGTACTAATAGCAAGAGCTGTGATATGCATATGCGATACATTTCTTTGTTTATGTGTGAATTTGAACAGTCATTCAAATCTCATTGTGCCCAAAAGAAGGAAATCCAACCTTGGTCCAAACACATTAAAAGTCAAAAAGCTTCGTTTGTTGCGCGATAAGGTAAGTGAAGAGGAGAGAAACGTTCGGTTAGCGAATATAAGATTAATACTGTCCACACTTAGGAAAGGAGAGTCTTTTGGTGAGCGAAATATACAAAAAATTTATATCTTTAAATATTTGATAGGTAAAAATTTTGATGTATATAGGCAAGGATAAATATATAGCATATATTTACAGTATTCAAACTTTTCATTTAAACAAATATATAATTTCTAAAGTAATCATCATTATAAATTGTAAATTTGTTAAAAAATAATTTTACAATATGCATTCCTTTTGTTTAGTATAAGTCACGATGATATTTTTCTAGACTTTTATTATAACAAATTCAGTCTTTTCACTGCCTTAATAACTTGATGCTGTTTTCTATTTTGGTTTATGTAATGAGAAAAAAAGTGTTTCCTCGGAAGATTTTTCTTAAAGCTATAACACTAAATTTAAGCAGCAAAATAAAAGTATGTTTTTTAAAACCATACTTTTAAGAACTGGATAAAAAAATTCTAGCAGCAAAACAAAAAGATTAATCAAACATCATAAAGCTGGTAGATTCTTCATTAAAAAGACAAATCATTAGTTAAACATTCGAAAGAAACATATCAAGCTAAACCGATGCATGTACTTACCCGAATTTCAGCTTTTCACAATTTCCAATACCTTTCTCTTCATCAAAATTGCATAAATTCGTTCTCAAATCACATATTGTAGGAAAACTTTCCTCAAATTTTTCTTCCTGGCACATAATAACACTAGCCTTTACAGCGTGATGATTTTCCCGACGTATATCGACAAAGTTTTTTGGTAAAAGTGATGTTTAGCGTGCCCCTT
Source organism: Argiope argentata (assembly GCA_026289955.1). Taxonomy (NCBI): domain Eukaryota; kingdom Metazoa; phylum Arthropoda; class Arachnida; order Araneae; family Araneidae; genus Argiope; species Argiope argentata. Next base: position 178,300 of record JAOUZG010044942.1, read on the forward strand.
GCTGCGCCAAGGATGCCAATTCGCCAACAAAAATAGCGGACAAAGTAAACAAACACTTTGTCCGCTATTTTTGTTGGCGAATAGTTACGGTTGCCACCTTCTACAATATAATTATGATTTTTTTATGATAAATATCGTTTTGTTTTTCAGACCGGCTGTGTCTGTCTGTTGGGTGCAAAGCAAAAGTAAGAACATCAGATGCCTTCGGCATCTGTTGAAAGCACCGGGCAGAATTTTTTAACTTAAAAAAATATCCTACGGCCTCGCTAGCAACGGGTACCTAGGAGCTTCACTAGCACATTGAACATAAGGACTGTACGGATAACAGAAACAGTATATTATCCAAAGAAGAGAAAGAACATAGAAACAAGCAATGAAACCAATCTCCATACAAAATTTCAAACAAGCATCCTTTCTTAACTTCACCAACTCATAAAATTATGTGTATTCCACTCACCCTTCATCCATTCTGCTGATTCGAAATATTGTCATCCATTCCGACATCCATTAAAGGCAAGACTTATTGCAGGTTTTGATATGAAACAATATAAAAAAAGCTTTTTAAAATCAATTCCTACTTGGGTTATTAGGAAAAATTTAGGAGGTTAGGAAGTTTTTTTTAATTAAATAATTACCATTGTTATTCTCGTGTTCCACTTTACAACGTTAGGAATCGATTAATTAATCTGAGAGTATAGACCCCTGAGCACCCGAGGCTAGAAATCTGGTGGTTTCGAACTCGCAGTCGAAAGGATTTCAACCAACGCCCTACCAACCAGGCTATTCCGACAAGCAATTAGCAATTACTATAAATAGTCGATCAAAAAATTGTATTAGCATTGAATTTTCAAAAGGGATTCTTGAATTTTCTACGCCATTTTAATAACGTAATACAGATTAGAAGTTTCTAATTTTCTTTATTCTGTATTATTTAAATTCGAAAGTACTTCAAATTGAATCGGAGAAATCGATTAATTAACAATGTTGAATTTTAAATGCATCAAACATTATGAAAATAAACAAAATCGTTTGAAATAATCGACCGAAAATATGTTAAGCCTTACCTCATTAGTGTGCGGGAAAAAAAAAAAAACTGAACTCGTTACTTATTTGGCGGCGGGGAAATGAAGTTTTGGCGAGAAAATTAGTTTTTAATCAAATATAAAAAATTAATAAATTTATATTTGAAAAAATTGTATGAACATCAAATGTCATTCACAAGTTTAAAAAATAATATATTTGAACTTGAGTGGATGAATAAAAAGTATTTTATTGACGATTGAAATTTGAACAAGATATCTATATATATTGAGAGTGTGAGCTAATAATAGGAATTGAAAAAGTTTCAAGAACTAGGATTTCGTGATTTGTAATTTATATATTGTACTTGGCTTTATCTGAGCTATATTTTGATTTAAAAAATAGAATAAATATTTAAATTTCAGTATTTAAACTTGTTTTATACATTCATTATATTGTTACTATAAATTAAAATATTGAAATCCTTCGATTAGAGTGATAAAAATTAAAAGATGAAGAACAGATACTTTAATATTTACTTATGGCAACGAAATACGTTTTTTCAAAGTAACCAATCAAAATCGATCTAATCCTTTAAACAATTTCATGTTTGCATCTGATTAGATGTCGTTAAATTTGTAATAGTATTACAGTTATGAAAGAGAAAAATTTTTTAACCTTGTTTCTTTGTACATTTTTTTCTACTCCTTTTAATAAATGTCTTTCTTTTACTGTATAATTTTCGAATTCCAGTTCGGATTAGTTCGATTGTCGGTTAATGAGTATCCAGATTAACGGAACTCTTAAGGTCATGTTTACTTGATACAGATATGGTTTGAATCTGACAATCACATACAAAAGTGGTTCACGTTAAAGAAAGAAAAAAAATTGTCAACTGATATGTCACAGTTATTCGCTCTATCAAACAAACCGCAAACAACTATTCTCTTCCTGATTCTTGGTCACAGATTATAAATAAAATAAAAATAAACTAATCCTTTTTTTAAAAAAAACCGCATGATTCCCGTGTTTAATCTGCGTGAAAACGGTTTTTTTTTTTGAAGAGTCGATGCTCATTGTTAGAAGAGTTAAATTAAGTTTTGTAATTCTTCAAACGAAACAAGCTTATTTTGAAGTCTAAATTGGACCTGGAACGAACTAAGTCTACAAGCTATGCCGATAACGGCTCTCTGAGCATATGCATATAAATCACGAATTCTGGTTCTTTTTCCTCCAAAAAAGAAAATAAAGAATACAACTTATTTAACATTCAGGGCTTGCTTTTGAATTATAGAATCTTCGGATTTACTCACTTTACATAAATAATAATAATATAAAAAATGCAGATGATTTTGCATCCTATTCAAAATTTTAAATATTTTTTTACGTTTATTTAAAATACGCTATTTATAATGAACGCAGACGATAATTTCAAAGCAAATAATATTTACAAAAAGAATTTTATCTTAAATTATTAATTCTTTTTTTAAACCCGTTTATTAAATTTTATATTTTCATTTGTATTATTATTTATCTAATTACTTTTGTATAAGTCTGTGCATTTAAAAATTTATAAAAATAAGGTCAATAGTATGTTTAAATAATTGTTATCAATTAATGAATATACAAAACATATAGCACACATCTTGGAATATATCTAATTTAAATTCGGCAAAGTTCAACTATTCAGCAACTAGATTTTGTTCCAACTCGACATTTTAGCGTTACTTTACATATTAAAAATAAAATAACATAAATTATTTAACTTTATATGTTTTAAATAAAATGTTTTGAAATCCATTATTATGATTTCTAATATGCTAGAGGGTAGTAATTTATTCCCATGTATTCTCGAAGACAATGTGTTATTTTAATCCTTTTAGAAATAACGTATCAGTTAATCATTGAATAAATTCTGATTTCGACTTATCGTTGCTACTTTAAAATAAATTTGAGAAAATAGATTTGCAAACAATTTAAGAAGTAATTTTTAATGTTTTAAAGCTAAGTAGAAAATAATTTTAATTTAATTATGACAAATTAATCATTAATTACTAATTATTTGAATTAATTACTACTAATCACAAATTTATTATATCCCTTAATATACTTAAGAATAAATATGCTAGAAAATATTTACAGTATACAAGAAAATTAAAACAGCGTTTACAAAATTGTGCTAAAAACTAATTTTCAAAATTTTACTAAAATTAAAAGATAAATTATGCTGCTATAAAATAAGTATCACTAAAAAGATTTTTTTTTAAAAAAAAGTTTTTAATGGTGAAAAAATTGATTTTTATACAATGATATGATCTGAATTTATTAAGAAAAAAATAGGAAAATTTTAATTAGGTGTTATTTAGCACTCTATATAAAGTTCTCAAAAGACCTTTAATAGCGATGATTAAGTGCATAAAGTGCAATTATGTGTTGAATTCCAGATAATTATTTTGTACATTTTTTTTTGAAAATATTAGTAGTACATTTTGTCATAAGTGCATACATAGTCAAAGATAATATCTATCCAATTAACCCACTAATTTAAAAAACCTTACTTGCAATTTTTTTACCATTTTATTTATATTTTAAAAAATTATTGATGCTAATATTTTATCCGTTTTGTTTAGTTTATAGGCCTACGCTTTGTACACCTATCGTGTTCAATAAGATTATGATATAAGTTTGCATTATTCCAGTCACACCGCGTTGCCATTCACTTCCAAATAAAATATACGCATTTTTAAATATTGTATGTGCTTATACACGCATTGTTATTGATTCTTATGACAATTTTAAAAACAGATATTTGTGCAGAAATTCTAGTTTCAGAAAAAATTTAATGCTTACAATTGCAAACGATTTTTTAAAATTAAAATGATAGCAAAATAACTATTATTAAATTGGCTTCATTGAATCGATTTCTTTTATATTAATATATAAAGTAGACAATTTTTTAAAATCTTTTTGTCGTATTATATAATTTTCAGAGTTGCCAAAATCATAAAATAACAATTTTAGACAGTCAATTTAGAACATAATTTTTAGCTATATATTTTTAAATATTTATTGATGCCAAACGATAAAATCTAGTTAAATAAAATAATAACTGAGAGTACACAAAAACTAAAATAACAGAAGAATTCTCCCTGTAGACAAGCACAAATAGAATGAGATGTAAAATTCACAAGAACATATAAAATTTTTCTTTTTAAAAAAACATAAATTCGAAGGCATAGGCCAGGAAATGAGATAATAAAATAAAATAAAAGTTATTTGGTCCTTCAACTCCCAAATGTCATTATTCGTGATATATTTCTGATGGAACATTATTTTCTTTTCGATTGAGTGATTTCCTTTTCTTGCACATAATGATCAAACAATTCTGAATTCGAATGGAATAGGAAAAGAATCACAAAATTGTTCTTAAAATTGATATTTAATCACTTTTTTTTCCTTTCAAATTTTAGAACTCTTTTAACAGACAATTTTGTATGTCTGAGCGAATTTGGCACTCAGGTTGAAAACATGTTATTTTTTTGGTTAAATGATAGATATTGAAGTGCTCGCATGCTTGCGACGTGGGAAACATTAAATGCGAGTTGTTAACTCGCATGTTTTGGCATCTTTATGATGGCATCTCGTGATATTTCTAAATTAAAAAGAAAAAAATGTCAGTCGTTGAACTAACAAAAGATATTTAATAATTTATTGTATTTTTTGTATTACAAGTTCTTCCTTTTCGTGTACAGAAGAGAATTGTACATTTTTAGATTATTTAAATTATCAAACGATATTTTTAAAGAAAAATAAATTAGTTTGGTTACGACAATTCGATTTACTTTTGTGAACTTCCTTTCCCATCGAAAGCGCTTTAGCTATTAGCCAAAAAAAAAAAAAAAACACAATTATTATTAAACATTATAATCAAAAACATTCTTACTAATTGAAATAAAAATGCAAACGATAATTTTATTGCAAAAAAAATTTAGTAGCTTGCTCATAGTTTAAATTATCGTTTGACTGAATTTATTAATTTATTTATTTCACAGTAAATAATAATTAAATTCAAAAAATTCTTATGATTATTTCTTTTTTAAATAAAATTTATTAATGAACAATAAATAATTTTAAGAAATAAATCAATAATAATGTTTGAATAAATAAGGAAAATAATATCAATTATAGATAAAAAGAGTAATACTTATGTCAAATTTAAAGTTTCGATACTACTACGAACGATTACACAATTTTAACAACTTTACAAATGTAGATAGAATGTTAAAACAGCATGCTTTTATTTCCTTAATTATTGCATTTATACATATACTTCCAGTTACAATGTTTTATTAAAGGAATTCAGATATTGTATAAACATTTCTTGAATTGTGTGGAAATTTATGAAAATAAAGTATTAGAAAATTAAATTTTTATGTAAAAGTGATAGATAATAAAACTTTGCTCTTAAATTCATCTACTCAGATATAAGTTTTCCCGCCTCTATCAATAAAATTTGCAGATATTTGTTTACTTCTAAATATAATGGGATTTGCTAAAAATTTAGAAGACTTTTTTTTGCTAAGAATAACAAATTTCTTAACTGATATAAGAACATATTTTCTAGTAAAAAAGTATTTAAGCATCGTTACTTAAAACAACTTCGCTGCTCATGTTCCACTATTGTGCACTTGAGCAGATGTTACGTTGTTGCTGTAAAAAAGATAAGAAATTTGAAAAACGACATATTTAATGTATGTTCGAGAAGTAGTAAAACTTTATATATATATATATATATATATATATATATATATATATATATATGAAAGTGTTCAAATGAATGAAAATCTGAAGGTGTTAAGTCTGGGCTATATGGTGGGTTCTTCAAAATTTCCGAATCTGATTCTTGACCTTGAAGATCTGGATCAAACTTGTAGCGGATTCGTTGAAAGAGAAAAACAAAAAGAATTCTCTGATTATGATTTAAAAGTTGACAAAAAATATGAATATACCTAGAGGGAGTGTCTTATCTTCAGTTTTTTTCTATTTAAATATTTAAAGAATAAGTACATCCTTCTCGCTTATGCTTATATGAATTTACATATAATAAGCTTATTGCGAACTGTAGGGAGAAGGGCAGCAAAACCTGGAAAATTATGGCAATGTACAAAAGAGATAATATTTCTTCTTTACCATCTCTTGCCATTTTTTTACATATGCAGGCGTAATAAAATGCGTTTTATGTGCGTTTAACGGAGCACTTTAAACCAGTGTCCTCCAATTAGTGTAGCGTGGAAATTTGGAGAAAGAGCGCTAGCTCAGGCATTGTACTCATCTTCTGACAGGGGTTCAAAATTAGAGATCAATTTCGTAATAGCTGTAATGTTACTTTCAAATGGGACGTTAGTATATCTAAACAAAAATAACCATAATGCTCGTTTACAATAAAAATCAAATATATATTTTAGACGTTTACTTTGTGTTACCGCGTTTATTAACAAACAGAACAGAACTGTAGACAGACATTCTTTCAAGCACCTCTTATGAATTTTGAGAAAATTTGAAACATAAAGATTCGTCAAAATCTCGAAGTTATTGACTATTCAGGTATTTTGTCTTTATATAAGAATAAGCATGATGGGTTGTTGAATAAATAATGAATACATTTTTGAGCACGATAATAAAAGAAAGTTATGAATGGCAATATGAAACGGAAACGTAGTAATACTAATTTATTATTTCTGTTGTTGTTGTTACTAATGGCACTTGCCATGGACAAGCTCGTTGATAAGTCAGCGATTTTAAGCCAAAATGAGTGTCTCTTGTTTTTGAAGCAACGCCAACTAGGGCCAAGAGTACGGCTTTAGCTACACACTCATCACATTCGCTTTCAGAGCTCCTCTTTACAGGGGGACACATTGATAGATATCACAGATAGCACACTGAAGAACAACCATATCCTGACCGGGATTCGAACCCGGGATAGGATGTCACAGGGAAGACATGCTATCCCTATACCAGGAAGCCGGCTTTATTATTCCTACGTATACTTGCTATCTATATACAGACATTTGTCCAAATGTTGAATGAGTTTGAAAATCTCGTCTTATAGAACCCCATCTGTCTTTTTGATTCCATTGTCAAAGGCTACCGAATGAACTAGATGAATCCAAAGAAATGAGAATCCGAGGATTCCAAATCTGGGTTGCATGGATGGAGTGGGGACTATAAAATTTCATTACAGTATTCCGTGCAAAACTGCAACGGATTTTAAAATTGATTGACCGCTGGGATTAAGGACTTATCATGAATATAATTTTATGAAAATTAATAGACAATACCTTTATCTCCGTTTAATATTATCATCTCCTTCTACTTCACTTCATATTAATTGCCATGTCGGTGGACCTCATATATGAGGATGAGAAGCTTCATGCCTGGTGTTTGGTTCTTGGAACGCGTGCCTGTGCAGAAATGCTGGAGGTCAGCTATCTCTTACGATTATGGGATGTGTTTCCTGAGGAAAATGTTGTACCTTTGCCAGTGGAGACCTTTATGATTTAATCACAGTTGTTTTCTTGTCATGTTCCGTTTTGCAATGGAAGGAGGTGTGCAGTAGTTCTGAAGGTATGGTCTCTTAAGCACCCGAAGACAGAAATGTGATTTCTAGCTCACACACGTCACAAACCCTTTTTACGGTGCAAGACTTCATTCATGCATTTCATTCATTCATCCACAGATCGTAATTTATTTCTGAAACAGAGAACGATCACCTCTGACAAAGTACTTCCTGTGATATTACTCTAGACATGGAGGACATGATGACCAGGACGTGCACCAGCCATCACACACACGGAGAGTCTTCGGGCGGGGAGGTTCGAACTCGCAATCTAGGGAATACGAGCTCAACGCTGTACTAACAAGGCTATCCCTGCCCCGTAATCATATTCACGGCGAGAAAGAGCCAAGCTATGGTTATCATTTATTTCATTTATTATTATTGTGTTCAATATTATATGCATTACTTATTGATACTTTCTAATAAAAGAGTGCATTAGAATGCGTGTAGCTATACAATTAAGCCGAAGTAGGAACATCCCCTTTTGTCTGATTTGTGTTCGATTTGTACATGACAATCTTTGAGAATGGATATTAGAACCCTTTCTCGCGTATTGGATGGTATTACGTTTTCAAAACCCTTTTTAAAGTCTTGTATCATCTCTTCGAATAAAGAATCGCATCATTCGAGTAATTGAAGACTCACAATCCTTTCTGCATTAACATCTGATCCCTGCAAATCCGACAAGTGGTCGAAACTTCCGGCGACTGTTATTTGTGGAACAGCGTCCCCTGGCGCGAGGTTTAAAAATAACGCGCAAAACAATGAACTTGAAATGTTCGCGTGCTTTATCAGTGTTGTTTGGCCGAGCGGAACGGGACTATAGATTAGGGTAATTAAGCTCCTTTCTCCGCCATTGTTCCAAAAAATCATTTGTTCTCCACCATAGACATTTTGTTCTGTTCTGTTATTATTCATGTCCATACTCCCGAATTTATCCCGATTAAGTCGGTAATTCTCTGACAAACGATGCTGCTTGGAAACGTTCTAAACCTTTGAGTGGGAACATTTCGGTATTTCACTCGTATATTTCCATTTAATCCATTGTATTCCTTATCTTTCTTTACCTGTGAGTAGTTTGCATTTCATGTGATGCAAAATTTTAACATGCTGTCTTCTTTTTTGTTTTAAAACCGTATTATTTTTGGAACAGATGAATATCTAGTAAATCTAATCTGTTTTCTTGGATGTGAATGTACTAGTGGTAAAATTTCGAAATTCAAGGACAATACACTCCCCTGTTTACGACTTCTTTAACGATAGACATCAAAAATAAAATTTTAAAATTATTAAATTGTAATTTTGTGTTTAAGAAGTTCACTAATTATTAAATTGAAAATAATGACTCGAGTTCAGTACTGATGGTTCCAGGTAATCTTAGGACTCTGAAGGACACGATGTCTAAAATTGTCGGTTTTTTTCCCAACTGTTTGAAAGTTATTAGAGGAGGAAGTGGTCAGTATTTTACCCCTTTGGGGTCAATTATCTCGAAGAGAATATCAGTTTGACAGATTCGGTCAATGTAAGGATGGACATTGCTCCAGTCCACAGTCGGCCACAACAAATTCCGTCGATACTGCTACGTTCAGTGGTGACGGGGTGGTCGGCTGTACAGAAGAAGAATAACTATTAGAAGTATACAAAGACATGTTATATTATTATAATTAAGACGTAAATTAGGATTATTACTAAATGATTTTTTTTATCGTTTTCAGTATTAAAGGGGCTCATTCAATGGAACAGTTAAAATGATTAAATATATAATTTAACTTGCACGAGCACGTGGTGCTTGACCGTTCAAGAAATGATGTTCTGACATGATACATTGAAATATGCATAGTAGATTTCAATTTTAATCTTTATTTATTTATATTAAACAATAACAAATATTTTTATTTCTTGTTTATGTTCCTATTTAGTATTATCTGAGCACAATTTCTATCATTTTTAGAAGGTTAGAAACTATTAGCAGACGATAATTGAGTTCAAACGAAGTGAAAAAATTGATGGAGTAAGAATTTAAAAAAATTTTCTTTGAAAAATATTTTTTTTTTTTGGCACGTGGTGTTTGGCCGATCAAGAAACAATATTCTGACATGATACATTGATATATGCATAGCAGATTTCAATTTTAATCTTTATTTATTTTTGTTATATTAAACAATAACAAATGTTTTCATTTCCTGTTTATGTTCCTATTTAATATTATCTGAGAACAATTTCTATCATTTTTAGAAGGATAGAATATATTAGCTTACGATAATTAAGTTCAAACAATTTGAAAAAAATAAATAAACAAGAGTAAAAGTAAAAAATTTTTCTTTGAAAAAAATAATTTTTTTTTAATATTCTGATAAAGGAATTGTAATAAAATTTTTGCCAACCAAGTTTTGTACATTAAGGGAAAAAATGTAAATTTCCGAAGTCAAACATTTTTTTTCATTTACACATTTATTATTTACACTTACAATAACAAAATTTTTAAATTTTCACAAAATATTTTATGCAGGGATAGTTAATTTAACGCTATAAATTGTTTTCGATTTTTAACTAACTGATGTCTCAAGGTTATCAAGAATTTAAATGAAATTTAATGAAATAATGTTGTTTTTATCGGCATTTGCCATGGACAAGCTTCGCCAAGGCATCAGCTAGTTTCAAGCCGAAAGGACCGTCTCTTGTTTGGTGTTAGCGCCAATTAGGGAAGACTTATCTACTCACTCATGATAGTCGCTTGCACAGCCCCTTTTTACAGGGGGGCACATTCACATCCTTTACAAATAGAAGAACCACCATGCCCGAACCGGGATTCGAACCCGGGAAGCCCAGCTCTCGTAGGAAGACGGGCTACCCATGGGCCAGGAAGCCGTAAATGCCATTTTTAATGCTTTTTACTTTTTCTATGCGTAGTATAAATAAAGTGCAGTAATCGTCGAAAAATTCGAACTCCAGATTTTAAAGAATTTTCATACCTCCCTGAATTCGAAGAACACATTTTTAGAAAATGTCTGCTTGTCTGTTTGTGACAAAGATAACTCAATGTCACTTTGAGCAAGATGGTTGAAACATGGTATACAGTCAGAAAGCCATACCAATTTCTCTCATATTTTGAGCAAAAAATGTGCTGTGGAAATCCGGCTGTTCGAATATAATAAGTTAACATAAAAATTAAAAAAACGAAGACGGCTAGATAAGTAAAATTCAGCTCACAGATTGAACCTCTATAGTTGAGACGTATAAAAAATTTCTGATTCAATCCAAGTATGAGATGACTGTCTGTCGGTCTGTACACTCAGAAACAATTAAGCACGAAATTGCTGTGACTTTAATATCTCAAATTTCGTTTGGGATTCTGTGACTACAGTGCGCCAAATCTGCGCCAAATTTTGATTTCATTCGGTTGAGAAAAATGTGCCAAAAGCACAATTCGATTTTCGGATACTATTAATGCATGCTGGGGATATAATGGCCAAATAACTCGCCAAGGACAACACGATACTTTCAGTAACATTTCTGAGTCCATGCCAGATGTTAATATTTCGTTACCATAGTAAGTCAGGGTTGTGCCAGATATTCTCTGGAATGATATGTTTATTGTAGAGTATGCGAGAAAGTTTCATGGAGACCACTACCGATGGTTTTATTTATATGGTTTACTTACCCGCTGTTTTTACTTCTGAGCAATAAATTCATCTCGGTAAAAAATTTAGAGATGAATTAAATTAAATTTTGTAGCAGTTACATTGTTGCTCTTATCCTCTCTTTTGGACACTAGATGGCGATGCGTGATTAAGTACGCATAATTCATTGGGGTTGAGAGTAAAAAGAGATGACGCTGTTCTGTTAAGGTGTGTGCTTAAGTGTCTTGTCTTGTGTCTTTGTTTAGTGTGTGAGTATGGTTAATAAAAAATATGTTCCTTAAAACACGTCCTGATGCTTCCTGCGCTGATCCTAATAATCTACATTTCACCACAATTTTAAATTTTAAAATTTCACGTCTTTAAAATTTCCGACTTTAGAATTTTTTTCCTGATTTCCTTATTTTAGTATCTAATTAGAAATAATTAATATTAGAATTAGAAAAAAATCTTTTTCCACTAATTAATTTATTGTGCCTGTGTAGTGTTATCATTTTGTTTCGCTGAAAATAGAATTTAATTAAAAAATGCCCTCATTAAGCACCCTTAATTTTATGGGCACCCTAATTATGGCAGAATAATCAACCGGCGTGTAGGTACAACCTACGTGCATGCTTTACAAATAAAGAATTATGTCTAATGACTATCCTACTTAGTATCATTAGTATTGACTAATTAGAACCATTGATATTCAACGGTTTAGTACATTTTGATTTTTAGATTCTCATTTGAGATGAGTGAAGAGGATAAAAAACTTTCCGCTGAGCATAAAACAGGAATTATGGAAGCTGTCAAGAGTAAAACTCTTGCAATTTCTGCAGAGATAAGCAGTGTGATAATTGTTAGAATGGTTCATAAGAGCCGATCAGAATATGATAACCCAAATCAACAGGTTTTCGGATGATACGTGAAGAAGAGCAAGTCATTCCTTCCGGAAATAAGGTACAACCCCCATAAACGAATTGTTAACAGAAGACTGATATGCTTAAACTGTTCACTAGGTCGTCAATATTCAAAAATCTTCGTTGCAGTCAGGTATATCGCCAAAGGAATTAAAAATTCTCCAATCCTAAATGGGTGACATCTTCCGTCGATATGAACTGTGATTTTTTTATTGCATGATTATTGTGCATACTACTTCACTTGTTCTCCCTTCGTCTTTGTCACACATTTAGGCAATATATGAAGGAGGTCTCAATTAAAAACGCAAGTAATTTTAAACACAATAATAAATCGGAGGGAATTGTCTCTCTAAGACTTCGTCTCATACTCTAATAAAGATATCAATCCCACTGAATGTCTTGCAAAGCATTGGCGTATAATTGTCAGGAAAATAACTTTGGCGAAAATTTAGCATTGTTAATTGGATATATCAAGTCGTCTTTGGCGCGTTATTTGGCAATTATACCCTTATTAACTCACAAATAGAAATCGTGTTTCAGACGGTTTGTTCCTAACCGACTTAAATAAAAATTTGGCTCAAAACAACATTTGTAGTCTCAAAATCCCATAGCGAATTTGATGTATTTATGTCATTGCGTTTTTGAATTATAGCGTTTACATGTTTCTGAAAAAACTGACCGACAGATGGTCAACCTCTCCTTGGATTTGACTTAAAATCTGATGGTTATGTACATTATATGTATTAAAGTTGTGTACCGAATCTTACAAATCAAGCTCTATTCGTTTTGTAGTTATCAGCCTTAAGAATTGTCGATGGAATCACTCAAAATTTGATGGAAATTTATAAATTTGGTGTAAAATCAGTATACCAAATTTCAAGCGTCTAGCTCAAAGCGTTTTTGAATTATCTTTGTCGCAGACAGACAGGTAGACAGCCATTTTCCAAAAATGTGTTTTTCGAACGCAGGGAGGTATAAAACGAGCAGATTCGTCAAAATCTTGTGTTCTAATTTTTTGACGATTGCTATACTTCCTCTATACTGTGTATAGCAGACAGTAAAAAAAACAGTTTATGACCGTACGAAACGGAATTGAAAGTATCCCCAGTTTATTACAGTTGTATTTATTACGAATTCTATTTTAGTAAATGATGAGATGTGAGCGATGCATTTGTGGCCCGGTGGAAAGATATTGTCTTTGAAACCGGATTGTCTCAAGTTCGAGACCTGATGTCACGGAAGAATTATCGTGTTAGAGGGGCTGGGAATAAATTCGTCGGGCCAAACGTTCTCCAGCTGGTATGGTGACAAAGTTGGGGTTGAGGGTGCCACTTCCATCGTCCCTGCTTTAAAATTAGGGACTATGTTCGAAATAGCCCTAACTTTGCTTTGAAAATGGGTTATTAATATAAATAAACTAAATGATGATAATGATCTCGTGTCTGCTTTACAACGGAAAGGGGGGGGGAGATGTGCTGTAGCTTCTGAGTGTATGGACTCCTGAGAAGCTAAAGGCAGAAGTCAAACTTTTAGCTCATATGAAGATAACACACACTTATCACATACGCTTGCACAGCCCCTTTTCACACGGGGATATATTCACACGCCTCACAGATAGAACACACACAACACCGCTTCATGCACCTGCAACTACAACCACCTGGGTATTTAAACAGTGTAATGAGGATGAAGTGGAAGATATAATGAAAGTGACGGTTGTTCGACGTCTCACATTTATTGGTTATAATTTAATAAAGGATTTTAGTTTCGAATTAAAGAAAGCTGGGGACATTAAGCTGTTTGACATATAGAACACAGAAGAACAACCATGCCCTGACCGGGACTCGAACCCGGGACGCCCAGATCAGGAGTAAAAAGCGCTACCTATGAGCCAGGACGCCTTCAAAAAAAACTAAATTAAAACAATAAATGAGTGTGAAAATATTAGTGTATCGGCAAATGTAAAATTCTGCACAAGTTTATTAAAGGTTAGTTATATTATTATTCAGTTGTAAAGCAACACTAAGGCTATTCGGGGACGTACCTCGTAATTTTGAACTGCTGTCAGATGACGAGGACGACACCTGAGCTGAAACTCATCTCAACTCCACACCACACCTGCGGACAGAACTGACGTGCAACAAGGCCCCTCACACGATGTTTCTTCGGTGGAATCGGGTCTCGAACCTCGAAACCTACGACTCAGGATATCATACCACCACGTCCCACATATTTATCAAAATTTGTTGTTGTTATAAATGGCACTTGCCATGGACAAGCCCGCTGACGGTCGTCCGCGATTTTAAGATGAATGAACATTTCTTGTTTTTGAAACAGTGCCAACTAGGGCCAAGAGTACGACTTTACCTACACACTCATCACATTCACAGCCTCTTTTTACAGGTGGGCACATTCTCAGGCCTCACGTACAGATAGTACCGGGTGTCCAAAAAGTTCCCGTACTCCAAATTTAAAAAAATCCTTTCCCATGATTTTTTTTCAAGTATATTGAATTTTGCCATACGAGTAATGAAACCATGGACAGGCTTGAAGCGTTTTTCGGCGATCGACTTATCTCAAAAAATCTTTGGCCACCTCGATCACCTGATCTGACCATCCCAAACTTTTTCTGTGGGGATATTTAAAGGACAAAATTTATGAAGGTGATCCTCAAACAACAGATGATTTGAAACTCGCAATTACCCAAAGGATACAAGAAATCACTCCTAGCATGTTAAAACGCGTTTCGAAAAACATGCGCAAACGAGTTCGACTTTGTCTCCAAGAAAGGGGCGGACATTTTGAACATTTATTATAATTGTAAGTTCAGTTTTTTCCCCTTAGTTATGTTGAAAGTGCTTTTTAACATTGGCATAAAAATAATTCTTTTTAGGCCTGTTGTTTTTGTAAAATAAATTCATAAATCATCAGTACGGGAACTTTTTGGACACCCGGTAGAAGAACAACCATACCCTAAACAGGACTCGAACCTTCGACTCTCAAATCACGAGGGAAACGCACTACCTCTGTGCTAGTACGTCGGCATTAAAAGTTGTTCCTCTGTTGCTTATCCTAGAATATTTTGATAATTGAGATTGAACAGAAACCGAGTCTCATTGTCTAAGATTCTGACAATTTGAGCAGTTTTCGAATCTGAATCTTTGTATATTTCTTATAAGAAAAATAACAAGGAATCATATGTCTTTAAGAACAAAAATTAATATAAGACTTCTTCTTTACAAAATTTAGGGTCTTCTTTTTAGCAAAACGAAGAGTATAAAATTCGAATCATTTTTCAATTTTCGACACAAAACTGTCAAAATGCAGCATTATCTTTGCTAATCCAAAGCAGCTGGTCGCTTAAGTCGTTTGAAAAGCTGAATCGCGTTTCACTTTTCCTTATCTGCGACGTTGCGTGAAATGGCGTTCGTGCTCGAACAATTCGAAGACGACCCTCTCGCGTTTGTTTGGATTGACACAAATAAACACCGCCGATTCGATCTCCTAATTCTTCGTCTTCTTTTTTTTTCCTACTTCCTCCCTCCGGAGAGGACCTCCATTGTCCCAGACTTGAAAACTCTTCCAGTAGCACAGTTTCGTTTGTTTTTATCAAAAGAGACCGATGTTTATCAAAATTGGAATTCCATATAGAGTTTTACCCCTCTTCTGTTCGTTTGGCGGCCATCGTTGAAATTGAAACTATTGTTTTCAATGAAATCGAGAACCAGTTGTTTAGATATCAGACTCGGCATCTTTCGCTGTCAATTAAAGATACACCCCTCCGGGGGTGGTTTGTTTCGAATCTTTTATGAATGCTGCCGTATAGTTCTGATTCTCGAAACTGATGTCAAAGCGTTCATTTGCTACGTTCATGGTCGAAACGCAACTGTAATGTTACCACAAATAACGTCTTTATGTTGTACAAAGGATTGCTTTATACAGTGATCATATTCCTTTTTAAAAAATGTTAATTAATATGTGCTGTATTTATAGATAAATGATTTAGGAAACAATTCTTTTTTTCAATTTGTACTACTAGCTCAGACTCTCCCTATATTTTATATATATATAGTTCAAATTTTCAATCGTTAATAAAATATTTTTTTCACTAAACTCCAAGTAAATTTTTTAAACTTGTAGTGGATGACACTTGATGTTAATACAGGTTTTTCAAATACTAATTCATTAAATTTTTATTAATTCATTAAAAACTAGCTTTCTCAACAAAATTCTTCATTTCCCATCACCAACCATGTAACGGGTATAGTTTGTTTTTCCTCTCGCCAATAAGATTAGGCTAAACATATTTTTGGCCGTCTATTTATAACCATTCTGCTTATTTTCTTAACGATTGGTGCATTTAAAATTAAATATTGTTAATTAATAAATGTTTAATTCATTTTGAAGTACTTTTGAATTAAAATAAATTAATAATAAAGAAAACTAAAATTTCTAATCTATATTGCATTACCCCAACTGACGTAGAAAATTCATGTATTTTGCGCTGCCTCAATTGGCGTTGAAAATTCAATGTTAGTATAGTTTTTTTTCTTAATTATTTATAGTAAGTGTAAATGTTAAATCGTTATTGCCTGGTTGGGAGGGCCTTGAATTCGCATTAATTGGGCTGTGAGTTCGAACTCGCCAGACGAAGATTGTGTGCGTGTAAGCGTGGTGGACGCTGAACCTGTCGTGGTCCCAAAGTCCTCCATGTTGAGAGTAATACTGGACAGAGGGGGACTGTATTTGGGGTAGTGGTACAGAGGTGATTTTTCTCTATTCCATCTATCCTATCTATTCCTACTATCAGTGGATGAATGAATGAAATCCATAAATGAAGTCTACTCCGTAAAAAGGGTTTGTGACGTATATAAGCTAGAAGTCAGACTTCTGTCCTCAATTGCTCCGGGGACCATACCCTCAGAAGTTACTGCATCCCACTTTCTGTTCTAAAGCGGAAAAATAGAACAACAGCAACAACAACTGTCATTATTTAATAAAAAGTAACTAAAATAAAAAAAAAATGTTTCTCTTACTAGGATTTGACTTAATTTTTTTACTATTATGTTTCTTATTCGTGTGCGAAGAAATATAATCGTCCAAAATTTTGAACTCGATATTTTGACGAATCTTCACAATTCAGACATCCCCGAGTTCAAAAAACACATTTTTGAAATAATGTTTCTGTTTTAAATTATGCTTTTCTTCGAACACACTATCAATCAATATCGCTTTTGGCGCCGGGCAGATGAAATTTCATATACATGATATTCACTCAAAATTTGTAGGCTTCTATGAAATTTGAATAAAATATTTTTAGGGGAGGCTTGGCTCTGAAGCGATCCGAATATAAAACTTTATGCCAAATTTGTAGGCTTTTATCAAATTTTGGACTAATTTCATGAAGAAAAAGTTTAGCTGCCAGGTTGTCCGAATGCAACTGAATACGTTAATTGTAAAACCTAAAAATCTAGATAAATGAAATTTGGTACACAGTTTTAGTATTTATATTATAGATTTTTATCCAAATTTGAATCAAATCAGTCAAAGCTTTGACAGT
Source organism: Argiope argentata (assembly GCA_026289955.1). Classification (NCBI taxonomy): domain Eukaryota; kingdom Metazoa; phylum Arthropoda; class Arachnida; order Araneae; family Araneidae; genus Argiope; species Argiope argentata. The sequence continues at coordinate 196,036 of JAOUZG010044942.1, forward strand.
CAATATATGTTTACTTTCACAAATATGTAAACACATTGCTTTACCTGTGGTAGTTGCCTCCACAAAACATTCTCTCATTTTCTATAATAAATTTGTCGTATCAGACAACAAATGGAGTGAATTTGAATTTTTTATTGAACTATCATTACATCCTTGGCTAGTTTTTTGGCTATTTAAATACCGGCATGAATTTGGTAGTCTCCGAAAATGGAATTTGTGTTTTAGATTTCTTTTTCTTAACCCTTTGCATTATTTTGGATCCATCAAATACCTCTTATCGAAAACAATTAATTAATCGGATTTTTATTTAGGCATTGTAATGGTATATTATCGTTTAATTTAATGATATTCAAAGTTACAGAATTCGGTTCAATTTTAGTCAGAATTTGTTTTTAACATGTATGAATTATTTGAAACATTTTGTTTAAATTATTCGTTGTTCAGTGTGAAGAATGTACTGTATTAAATATGGAAATGGACTTAATTGAAGGAAACAATTAATCCGTGATTTTAGTTTCCTCAAAGAGATTAAAGTTGAGTAAAATTTTACTTCTCAAAGAGGCTGTTGTTTAGTGTAAGATAATATAGATAAATTTCGTACCCAGAACATAGGATTTTTTGTTTAAAATTTTTATCTAGCGATAATATTTTACTAAATATATGTACTAATGGGATCTGAAATCGTTTGAAAATTCAGATTTTGTAATTTTTTTTCAACCATATTTTAATTTACCAAAAAATAGAAAGTATAATTCTTTACATCATTTAAAGCACTTTTCCAATAAAACTAAATTTTTAAAAACTTCTGTTTTAGTAATTTATTAAAAACTAACTTTCTCACTAAAAATCCTCATTACCCCATCGCCAAATAAGTAATGAATTCAATTTCTTTTTTCCCCACGTCAATGAACATGTTTTCGGCCGATTTTTTCATACGATTCTGTTTATTTGTTGCTTTTAAAATTAAACATGGTTAATGAATCGAATTTTCGGATTCATTTTGAAGTTCTTTCAAAATAAAATAATACAGAATAAAGAAAATAAAAAATATATATCTATATTGCGTTACCCCAACTGGTGTAGAAAATTCACGCACTCAGATTAGCCCAGCTGGCGTTGAAAATTCACGCAAACACAGTGTGAAAGTTGTCACCTTAATATTGTGACTGACATATGTATATACATATTTATATTAAGTATAATTATTTAATAAAAATAAACTAAAATATGGTTAACTAACCTAAGTCGTTAGTAATAAGTTATGTAAGTAAAAAGTTCGAAATAGGAGTTGACTTTAAAAAAGTGTATGTTACTTTTTATATTTATTTTCTGCATCTATTTTACCCTCAGAAATTAGATAAAAAATTAGATACAAAGTTTTAGTTTACTAACAAATAAAAACAACTTTTTTAAAAAAAAATGTTTAGTTGCTTATTATTCCCATGTATCCCAAATTTACAAATGCTCTTGATAATAATTCAGATTTTACAAAGTGTGTATTTAATCTTTTTTTTTAAATTTTCCCTTTGCAGAAATCATGGAAGCGAAGGCCCAGCAAAGGTCCCAGCTCGCCAAGAGCATCGCCACGAAGAGCCAACTCATCGCCCAACTGAAAGAACAATTGGAAACCAAAAGGAAGAACAGCGGGTAATTTATAATTTATACGCCACTTTAGGATTTTTTCGCATAAACATATTGGAACCGCGCTTAATGTGAATGATTTGTTCCCGATTCAACTCGATTAACTAAACGGGATCGTTTGTAGTGGGTGTATGGTGTGACTCAATCAACTGGCTTTAGTGACGAATGACCCCCTTTATTAACACGAAGAAACGATTGCATAGACCAACACACGCAATACACAGCAGCATACAGGAACAAACAGTGGCTCACATGTAGTAATCGGTAGTAAAGACATACACACAAAGCGGCCTGGCAGACCTCAGCAGATGGAGGGAATCTTCGTAGTTACTCTTTACGGTCTCTCCAAACGTCTGCAATTCTCCATTGTCTCCTCGCTTTAGCTGTATACAAATGCCGACTTACTACTGCACGACTAGATACTCCACACACGATTTGATGGTGCTTCTACAGCAAATCCAGGATTCGGTAGACAACTCAATTCACCAATCACGTGAGCACAACTCAATGCTTCGGGAAGATCCTTACGGTACCTTCACAGTATTGTACGGCATTTAGAATAGCGAACAACGCCGTGGATTTATCGTAGAATATCGAACGGTATAGAGTTGACATCCTTCAACTTCTAGAGGAGTTCCTTTGTTTAATCAATGGAAGTAATTTCTTTGTCTTTTCAGGAGAAGTGTAAAAAAAATTATATTTCGTTACTATTTTTCGCCAATATCATGTAAGGTGCTCTCTGGCATGACAAGTTTATTAGAGATTATGCGAGAAAGTTTGGAGAAGACCCTTCCTACTAACTTATTTTCGTCACTAACTACAAATGGTGTAAGGCTTGCACAACCTCAGATAATGTGCAATATCCTTACGACATCTTTACAGTATTGTACGGCATTCAGAATACCGAGAAACGTCGGGGATATATCGTATGATAGAGGACGTTAATGGTTCAAGTTCAAATTCCATTACTCAATGCAGGGGTTCCCAAACTTTTAGACATTACGACCCTCTTTTTAGACTAAGTATTTTGGCGACCCCCGCAATGTTTTAACTCTGTCTAAAGTTTAGACAGCGATTTTGAAAATTTTACACGTACTCATGAGTTCGTAGGGTATGTGTCGGGCACTCACACCACATCCCTTGACACTTCATCTTTCTCCTTACTAGTATCATCTCATCTAGAAACTTTGAACAGTTTTACAGATTACATTCCAATTAAGTTATGAGTGGGGTTGTGAGGACAGTCCATCCGTTCAGTGAGCAAGCCGTAACAAAAGCTGAGTTAAGTGCCTGTCATCATGATCAATTGATAGAGATTTCAAGTGATCAGTCAGCTAAAGTAACTTTTAACAAAGCTTATGTCGACAAATTTTGGATAGGTATTAAAAAAGAATACCCAGAACTGTTCACAACAGCATTAAAAACCTCGATGCCACTTTCTACACATTACAACTGTGAACAAGGATTCTCCATATGATAAATTTAAAAACAAAACCAAGAAATCCTTTGACACTTGAAAATGACATTGTTTTGTGTGTTACAAAGCTCATTCCAGACATTAATAAATTGGTTCATTCCAAACAAGCTCATGTATCCCATTAACGAATCGAACACAAAAACCAACTTCCATATGTATTAAAAGCTTTATGTGTACGCTTATTTTTAATGAAAACTACAGCAATAAATTAATTTTCTTCAAACTTTTTTCCACATCTCGCGACCCCCTGGGGGTCACGACCCACCTTTTGAGAACCCCTGACTTAATGAATGAAAGTGTTTTCTTTTGTGTCTTTTCAGGGGCAGTGTGGACGACGAGTTAGGGGTGGCCGAATTAGAATACCGCATGGTGAAGGAAGAGATGGCGCTGCTGTCGTTGCAGGAGAAGCACTGGGAGTCGGCGGCTTTACTGCACGTGAGGGCTCATCTGTTTTCAAATCCCTTATAAAGCAATTATCAGTGCATACCTGTTAGTCTGAAATCTTTTTTATTCTTTTCTTTTTCAGCGCGAAACTCTACATTCGTCCTTGAGGAAAGATGGCCGACTTCCAGATCTGCAAGAAATGAGCGACAGGTAACTCATTCAATTTGCAAAATCATAATTAACGAATCATGAATTTCTATATCCATCGTGACTATTACAACGACCTAATTCTTTTACATACATTAAATGATAATATAAAATTAAAAATAACAGATTACTTGCTTTCTTATCTTCTTCTCTGCATATTGATTTTGCTTGGTGTTAAACAATTAAGCCCTCTTAAAGTCCTCGAAATGTCTAAAAACATTGTTACGATATCTTCACGATTTTGATCGATCTTTGGAATAACCCAAAATATCGTGAATATATGGAACAATATCTTGAGTTACTATTTTTCGTGTATATGTGAATATAAAAATTTCATGGCCATTTTACTGAATGAAAAAAATCCATTTACTAGTATTCAAAAACGTCCGAGGATAATATTACATTTTTGCGTTTCTTTTTCCAATTCCTACTATTAGTTCACACTCTCCCTATAAATATATAATCTTGTTCAGATTTTCAATCGTTAATAAAACACTTTTTATTCATCCACTCAAGTTCAAAAGCATTCTTTTAAACTTGTATTGGATGACACTCGATGTTAACATAGGTTAATAAATTCATTCATTAAATGTAATTAATTTTTAATACTTTAAATAGAGTTTTAGCAGATTGTAATGAAAATTGAAATCAACAGGCAGTAGCTCAATCTGTAAAAGGCGAGGGTATCAGTATTTTTTGCGTGAAGGCGAAAAATGTGAGTTCAATACTAGCGAAAATCAATCATTTTCTGATAAATTATTTGTATAAAATGTAATTATTTAATAAAACGTAACTAAATTACATTTTTTCTTTGACCTTTTTGATGACCTAAGTAGGAATCGACTTATTTTTTATATTGTTTGTTAAATAATAAATTCTTAAATACAAAGTAAATGAACAAAAAAAGTAAAAATGACAACAAAATTGTTTGTGTTTAGATCCCGCCCATCTCACCACTTGGATATACGTTTCAGTACGTCGTTTCGCATTCATCATTCTTTTGTGAAGACTGTACTATTAAAAATAATGTAATGCACCATCGTATGGAGAGACGATATAATTTCTTAAAACCGTGGAATGTCATAACACATGTTTACTTTATGGAAATGAGTAACTGTCACTCGAGGCAACTCAAAAATGAGAATGAGAAGTTCTAGAACGGAAGTTGATTCTCACTTGCTGGCTTAGTTCCTTAAGACTATGGTTTCGAATTATCTCTACTTCCATGACGGGATGAAGTTCTGATTGGAAGTATTAGATGGTAAATGATAGAAGTATTAGGAACTTAACCTTCATTCTATTTCCATGTAGTCATAAAGATGGTCATTTAGTTTCTTTGGGGTTTGGGAGTGCAAAGGCTCTGCTGTAGAGGGTTTAAGACAGTAAATGTTACTTAGAGACTAGAAGCTTCAACCATTCATCCTAACCAAATGGCCCTGGAAATTCTATACCGATGGTCAGAGGCGGATTTCCAAACAGGCGCATGAGGCGCGCGCCTCGGGCCTCATAAATTAAGAGCCTCAAAATTTAGTTCTAAAATAATAATAATTTTAATTTTTTTTTAAAAAAGATTATATTTGTAATAAAACCTTTCAGTTTTACACTCTTTTATTCCCATTCCCAGTTCTTCATGTATCTCAATCAAAGAATCATGCAATATCTTGTACCCTTGAAAAACCAACTATTCTGAGAACGAGAGAGTGAAGAGTCAACCAGGAGGGGGGACATTTTACAACATCTTTTATCTTGTACGAAACTGGAGATATCATCTTACACCCTCCTGCACATTCAGACCCTAGGAAGTACAGGAATGGCTCTCAATGAACGTGTTTGTATAATAGGGTATATGACGCATTTTAGTTAAAGACCTTGGTTAGAAGTTCTTTGCTCAAGTAGGTTAGTTTCTCCAAAACATCCTGTTGTTGGAGGTTTAGCGTTTCACATTTGAAAAATATTGGCTTAGATTTGTGTTGTGGAAAGAAATTCATTTCTGTGTTTAACCTTTGACCAAAGTGAAGATTGACAAACATATATTTTTTTTTAACATTTTCGTTTCTATTTTCGTATTTTTGAAAATATTGTAATCGTGGCTTTATATTTTTTGGCACATTTGAAGCTTAAAAACAGGGCTCGTTTACAATACGAATCGTTAGGCATTGGCACTGCTCAAAAAGATAAAATAAACTGATTACTTTCTTCTATTAACTGAAGGGGGGAAATTTTTCAACTCGGAAAAATCGTCAAAAGTCCAGCTAATATTTTTTATGCGACTAATTTTTTTTTGAATATTTTAGCCATGTTACAAAAAAGAAAGTTTGAATCGGTGAATTCTAAACTCAAACAGCAAAAAAAAAAAAAAAAAAAAAATGCAGAGCGACATAAAATTTTTCTTATTAAATGTATTATAACGTTTGAAAAACGAGCCAAAATGGAAAATGAGACAGAAAGAGCAGTTGAGCAACTTGATACAGCCTGTGTACCTAAAAGAATATATGAGCAAATTGAAATTGAATATTTACATGAAACAAACGTTGTGCAAGCTGAAGTAGAATATGAATTCTAACAAATTAATCAGCGAATTGAACAAGAATGCGTTTTCGAAAAAATAAATGAGCGTTCTGAAACAAAATGTGCACAAGAAAAAAATCACTGAACAAGCTGAAGTTGAAAAGGAATTCGAAGAAATTGACGAGAGAAATGGAATTGAATGCAAACCTAAACAGACAGATGAACAAATTAAAACAGAATAAGCACAAGAAAAAGCCGATGAGTGAGCCGAAGCAAAATGCGTAGAAATTAATGAGCGATCTGAGAATGGAAGAGAAGAATCAACAACTTGTAATTTTAAACCGCAAAATAAAATATCAGCGAATACTGATAACGTTTTGAAACAAAACCAAAATATTTTTATTCCCAAAGAGAAAAACAGTTCCATTCTATAATAATTGATTTAGTGTATAATGAAATTTTAGGCATGTATCTCTAAAAAATATTGCGCAACTATGGTACGAAATAGCACCTATTTTTTTAAGAACTGTCTTAACACACCCAGAGCTTCATCCTTTTAAATACTGCAAAGTAAAATAAAAAAAATTGATTTTAATTTTCAATTTTATGTACCTAGGCCCCCCCGCTCTTTTTTTAACAGAAAAAGTCGGATACAGAGCTTAAGAGAATGAAAAATATGTATAAAGAGTGCATGCTATAAATATAACTGGAGGGGAGGGGGGCCTCAAATAGAATTGCGCCTCGGGGCTTTGAAACAACATATCCTGAACTGCCGATGGTCCAGTTTCTGTCTCACTCTAGGATTACAGGATACAAGAGGGTTATCCCGAAGGATATTCCTATTTTACATCCTACATCTCTAAGAGACTAAAACTAGCCTGCAGTGTAGAATTTGTTTAGGTGATTGGGCTGAGTTATGAACAAAAGGGTTTAAAAGCATAACTTGTTTTTATCCTTTTTGCTTTCTCTTATACGTTCACGAACCAAAAATTTGTAATCGAAAAAAAAAAATGAAATTATTTTTTGAATTTCCGAAAACATTTGCTTTCCTGAGTCCAAAAAAAAGCACATTTTTTTTTAAAGTACACTGATTTGTGAATAATTTAACTCAATCCTATATTAAAATAGATAGATGAGATTTGGTTTATGATTTTAACACAAAATTTGTAGACTTCTATCAAAGTTTGAATTCTTTTTTTAATTATTCAAAGTAAGCAAAATTAAATCTTTACTTATTATCAGCAATCATTCCCTACAACAATCATTTTCAAAGTAATTTGCAAAGTTGGGGGGGGGGGGGCTTTTTTTAAAATCTGTTGGATGAAGAAATTAGGAATATGATAGACTTCTTACAATGCTTTTAAGAATTAAAAAAAGTAAATTTTTGTGGTAATTGATATCATGCAGCTGTGAGGCAATCAGCGGTAATTTCTTATTTCAAATATATTTTCTTCAAATGATTCACTATCCTGATCAGAAACTAATATTTTATTAAATTTTCTAATTGTATTTGATGTAATACTCTGATTGCATCAATATCTGGGATAATTGGTAATATACTAGAGTAATAATGAACGGCATTCTAACCGAGATTCATCAATTAATAAATTAATTAGAATAAATTGATTAATCGAATTTCTTGTGCCCTCTAGAACATGAACGGGCATTCACATAAATTAAAGCCTATCTTCTAACAAAGATGATCATTTTAGATGAAACAAATTAATAAACAAAGTCTTCAAAATTCCTTCCCAATTACTCTGACTCATTTTACCTTCCGTACGATTAACCAAAGAAAAAAACTCTTTATTTTAATGTAACAATAGT
>JAOUZG010044942.1:229079-248424 GCA_026289955.1 Argiope argentata
TTTAGAACACAGAGAGTCAGCATGGATAAATAAAAGAACGGACGAAGAAGTTTAAATTAAAGTGAAGCCGGAATCCGAATTACTAAAAATACATTTTTAGAAAGTGAATCAATCGATTTTTTTACATGTATATTAATACAGAATGTTAAAAGAGGTGCCATTTTACAATTTATTTTGGTACGTCACAATTAAATATTTCGTATAAAAATTATGCCACTAAAACATTGTAATATTGTGTTATATACATCATACGTTGAGAAATAAATATATTATTGTCTATAAATAAATATATATTTTTTTGTGTAGCCATTTTACAAAACTGGCGATGCATTCAATTATATGCTTGAGGAAAATTCGTATCACAAATTAAATAATAAATATTCAGAAATATTACTGCATATATTATAATGTTTATTATTATTTCTAAGAATACTGCAAGGGAGTGATTTTAGAAGGAAATAGGGACAATCTTATGACTTACCGGCATTCGCTATGATATCCCGCGTGATGTGGCCGTCAAAGGGATAGAAGATGTGCTCTGAATACCAAGATTCAACCACTTGTTCAGCTGCAAATACAATTAAGATTTAGTAAATAATAATAAAATCTGAGAAACATTGATAATAAACATCTGTAGCTGCAAAGTAAAACCCAAGAACGAAGAACCAATTTCCAAAGTCCGATTCGTTATTTTCTCTCTAGTATGAATAGTATAAAAAATGTATTGTAATCGTCAAAAAATTCGAACTCAAAATTTAAACGAATCTTCACTTTCTTGAGCTCAACAAACACATTTCTGGAAAATGTGTGTTTATCTGTCAAGGACAAGTCATACCAGACTCACCGATCACCCGGATACAGATGGAATAAATCATAAAAACAAAATAACCGGACATACGCAACAGCAACACTGATAGGAACTGTGGTTGTGTCGTAATGGACGTCACCGGCTATGGTACAGCCCTTCCCGTAGGAAGTACGTTCCGTTATCGATAGTGGGAGCTAAGCCCCACCTATTAGTGTGACGAGATTCAACCACAATGCCGGAAGCATCTCATCATCATTCTGAGGTGCCCCCCCGTGGAAGTTTTTCTGTGACAAGTCATACCAGACTCTCTGATGTGTTCGTAGGCTCACGGAATAAACCATAAAACTGATTAACCGGACCGCCACAACAGCAACAGAGGCAAGAACTTTGGTTGAGTCCTTTGGATCATCACCGACTACGGCAGAACTCTTCCCTTAGGAAGTATGTCCCGTCATCGATGGGGGGAGCCTCCCCTCATCTATTAGGACATCCTCCAGGGTGACGAGATCAACCACCATTGCGGAAGAAAATCATTTCCATTTAGAGGTGTCTTTTCACCCCCTGGGGGAAATCTCTCTGTGACAAAAATAACTCGAAAACTCTTTAACATGATATTTGGTTGTCGTTCAAAATCTGCAGATATCAATCAGATTTTGAGTACAAAAATTTTGAGGAAGTCCATCTGTCTGGCTGTTCAAATATAGGGTATTCCGAAAATTACGAAACGGTTAAAGGTAAATAGATATAAAATTCGATGCACAGCTTTACATTTATTTTGCAGACATCTATCGAATGTTGAGCCAAATCCAACTAAAAGTTGACCGTCTGCTGGTCTGAATTTTCAGAATTATATAAAAGCAATAATTCCAAAACTCAATGACTTAAATATATCAAATTTGGTACTGGATTTTGTGATTAAAATGCAAATTGTTATCAAAATTGTCTTTCAGTTGGCTGAAAAAAACACAACTTAGATTTTCGGATGCTATTAACCTTTTGCCAGGGATTAATCGCCAAATAATTCACCAATGATGACACAATAGATTTTAAAAAAGCTAAATTCTCGCCAAAGTTTAATGTTTCTTAATTCTTGTGCGTCATTGTCATGCAAGGCGTTCTCTAGGAAAATTCATTTCTTAGAGAGAATGCGAGAAATTTTTGGAGAGACCAATACCGCTGGACTGACATTTACAACACTTTTTCTATCTATACAGAAAAGAGAGAAATTTTGGAATGGGTTACTTCTAATCAACAACAGACCTGTAACCGTGGGCACGGAATTGTTGCTCATGTAAACGACGAAGAGGTTTTCTCCGTATTGGGGATTGTTGCTGTGACTGAAGTCCTCCTCGGCAGACATTCGGTCGGCCCATTCTTGGGAAATGGCGCAGATCTGGAGAGAGAAAAAAACTGCAATGCATTGATTGGAAGGAGTTATCTGTACATAACATAAAATGAATCCTCCTGAAAGCGTCTGTTTGTAGGAACCACAAAAACACGAGAAAGAGTCAACGGATATTTGAGATATGTATACCATTTTGTTGAGCATTTGTTAGAAAAGGTTTTTGGCATTAAAATTATATCAAAATGAAATAAAAGATTAAAATGAAATCTGCTACATATTTCAATGTATCATGTCAGAACATCATTTCTTGAACGGCCGAGCACCACGTGCTCGTGCGAGTTAAATTATATTTTTAGTCATTGTAATTGTTTCATCGAATGAGACACTTTAGTACTGCAAACGATCATAAAAAAACTTTGTCCCGCATTAATTGTTTTAAAAAATATCACATTTCCTATTTATTTCATTTCGTATAATGACGCGCTTAAAATGACATTTTTCCAGGTTTTATTTGCTGCAGTCATTAACTTATTTTTTTAAATCAGAGCTTTTGTAAATGCGATGGCAACGCTTTATTAAAAGCTGAATTTTTTGAGATACTCGTGAAGATAATAATTTTTTTCGCCTACGGATTTTTGTTGACGACACAAACCTCATTCGGAAAACTACATCATGTTTCGACATGATAAAAATTTTTTTTATAATTGCGATTTTAATTATTTTTCTACTACGATTCGAGCATACTTAAAACAGCAGTATCTGAGCTTTGCACTTAAATGCGCTTGTCCGAAAACCTCTAACTGAGCATGTACAAATCAGCAAGAACTGTGGTATGCATATGCGATACATTTCTTTGTTGACGTCTGCTTTTAAACAGCGATTCAAATCTCATTACGTCAAAGAGAAGGAAATCAAACCTTGGGGGGGGACATATTAAATGTCAAAAAGCTTCGTTTGTTGCGCGATAAGGAAAATGAAGAGGAAAGAAACGTTCGGTTGGCGAATATCAGAGAAATAATATCCACACTAAGGGAAGAGTCTTTTGATGAGTGAACTCATTGTCTTTCTTTAAATCGCACTGCAACTGAATTGCGGAGACAGAATGAATCTTCCTAAGAGCGAAAGGATCGCCTGTGTTTTGTCTGCGTGCATATCCTATTTTTACCTTTTTAACAGTCTAAGTATTTCTGGATGTGTGCTATAAAAAATTGTTTTGTAGCATTTTTTTTTTTGATAATTTCTAAATATATTTTTATGTTTGTTTGATGTTGCGTAACATGCCCGTGTCATACCGGGTGGAGGCTAAACTTAAGTTTAAAGCTCCTTTTTCTTATTGGATGCTATGCCACGGGCAATGCCGCGCGGGTACTGCTATATATGGATTTATGAATTTTGCCTTTTGAGATTGTATTGTTTCATAAGTATAACAATCTTTTTTTGTTATGTTTACGAAATTTTTATTCGTAATTTTATTCCTGGACGTCCCGGGTTCGAGTCCCAGTTCGAGAACGGTTGTTCTTCTGTGTGCTATCAGTGAGGTGTGTGAAAGTGCTCCCCCTGTAAAAAGGAGCAGTGCAAGCGAATGTGATGAGTGTGTGGTTAAGTCGTATTCTTGACCCTAGTTGGCCCTACTTACAAAACAATCGAAGCCGATTCGGCTTAAATCGCTGAGTATCTCAGAGGGATTGTTCACGGCAAGTGCCATACGAAACAACAACAGCAGATTAGAATTCAGAATGATTCCATCTGCATTTTTGCTACCCGCTTGGATGGCAATGAATAGTTCAACTGTCTAAGGAGTTCCAAAATTGGCGAGTTATCGATTTAAAAACCCAAATGTGGCAGCTGTACTCTGTCCTTAAGTTTATTCAAAATTTCTTCGATAAAAAATATTACTTTTGAGCAGAAATTCGGCTTACCGAATATGAGAGATGCAGGGGTGGACACCCGTGTTGAGCTCTGTAATGGTTATGGATCCGAACACACTCCTGAGCGAACTCCTCATTGTCCCGCTGAGCAATCTTTAAAAAAAAAAAAAAAGAAAAAAAAAATATGTTAACTATGTAAAAATGCGAAGAAGAATTGTTTCAGCAACTTTTTAAATGTTATAATACGTAAACTTTACAACAAACTAGAACGATCGACAATTTGCATCCCTGAATCTGCATCTATAGAAATAATAAATATTAATGTCAGTCCAGACCAGATCGTTTGATATATCTCTAAACCTTTTGCCACATATATAATTTGAGGTGTGGAAATGTAAGTCTTAGAGTGATTTTCTGTGCAATTTTATGAAGAATAATTAATTAAAAACTAAGCGGAATTTTGGAGATTTCCTACATAACTTCCGCAAATATAAACACATAAAAATGAATTATACACAGCTTTGAAATTTAATATAAATATATTTTTTTCATGATACCAATTTAATGCTCATGCCCATTTTTGGCGAATTTTTTATAATTTAAATATTTAGAATGTAAACGCCAGCGTCCTGCCACAGATGAAGCGAGTCTTCTTCGCGATCTCGGCGTCCCGGGTTCGATTCATACTAACTGAAAATTTCTTCTGATATAAAACTCACAGTTAAACGAGCAACGTTCTTGAAGAAAATCAGAGGATGAATACGAGGCCAAGACTTAAATATCTTCTGTGTACACTTGTAAGATTTTCCCTGCATGTTACGGTTGCCATTTAATTAAAACTAGCCGCCTTTGGCGACCAGTCGGTTCGACAGTATTAATGCTCGCTAAAATTTTCAAATAATATTTTATGTAGCTATGTCTCATAACAAATTTTTCGCAAAAATATTTTAAAACCAAACAAATTTTGATAATCATATAATTCATTTATAGTATTATTTTCTTCAGATGTTCTGCTCATTGTACTACTCATCTTTCTCTTTCTATCCGAGCAATGATTGTCCCGGAATTGATATTTTACTTAAATGGTGGAGGGAAAGTTATAAAATTCTACGTTTTTACTGAATAATGAGATTCAAATTTTCATAAATGTAAACACACAAAACAAAGACACAATTGGTTTTCAAGAGATGCGAAAGTTTAAAAACAGCTTGGAAAATGATGCCCACAGAGGAAATAATGGTGATATGCATACACCCTTCTTTTCTTTTCTTTTTTACCTTTCCTTTTTTTTTCCTTTCTGCAAACCTATTTTTTTCCTTCTATTCTATTTTTTTCTTCATTATTTTTCTTTCTACAACCCCCTTTTTTTCTTTTTTTCTACCCTGCCCAGAATTTATTTTGGGGAGGTATAGATTAAATATCCATACAGACTCACACCATACAGACAATAAGACACTAAGAAAATAAAAAGAATCGCTTAATATATCAATCCTTTCAATTATAAAATAAACACACTAAGAGCTCTTAATGCGGCATTTATAAGTAAAAAAGAATTTTTATCTTTAAGAACAACAACAACAACAAAACTTTACATCAGAACATAATCAATAGCAACATTAAAAAATAAACATCAAATAAAAACGAGCAAAATGATATTCACGTCCGTTTGGAAGAATGTTTTTAATCAGTATAATCAGCTGCATAAAAGCAACTATCTTCTTTCTTTTTTAAACTTCCTGTTTACTATAAATGAAAACCAACTGACTTCGCGTATTTTTTTCTCAGCAAATCATTACTTCCTGTTATCTTACTCATTTGGTGTGGGGGGGGGGGAGGAAATGAAGATTTTTGGCGGGAAAGTAAGAAAAGTGTCGTTTTAACTATTTTCCTCGCAGTTTTTTCAATTTTTTTTCTCCATAAGAACCATCCTCGTGTCTTAGCGAAAATACTTTTAAAAAATTAGCCAAATCGGTCGAGCCGTTCCCTAGTTTTGCGCTTAGAAACGCATTTCGCGATCCATTTTTATTTATATAGATGAATATTGTTGCTCAGATCACGAGGAAGAAGCGCTCCCGCTGTACCAGAACGGAGACACAAGATCATTATACATCTTGAACTGAAATCAATGCCGGCGATCAGAGGAAACGCGTCTTCCTCGTGATCTGGGCTCCCGGGTTCGACTCCCGGTTCGGGCATGTTTGTTCTTGTGTGATCTATCAGTAAAGAATGTGATTGTGCCCCCCTGTAAAAAGGGGCTTTGCAAGCGTGTGGGTGTGTGTTTCATCCTCCTATGAGCTAGAAGTCAGACTTCTGCCCTCGGGTGTTCAAGGGTCCGAATCTTCAGAAGTTAGTGTAACCCTTCTTTCTGTTGTAAAGCTGACTACAGATCATCATCATCATATAATGTAAACACATTTGTCAAACAGTTTTGTGGTCGAAGAGGGAAGAAGATACTTTTCAAATTTTATGCTCCGCTTTTATTTCTTCCCGGGAGGCATTATTTTATTATAAGCAAGAAGCGACGATGTGCGTCAATCTAAAGCACACAAGAGCGAAAAAGCGCGAAATATTTATCCCCGGTGATTATATACTGTGATTTCGATAGGGATTTCTTCATACGCGACAATCAATTTAGATAAGTGAATAATAGGTTACCTGTTAAAAGAATTCGCTTAGATTAAAAGACTTTTATCCCTTCCCCCGGAGTGTGGGTACTTGCCGAATTAAGTATTTTTGAAGCGATCCTGTAGCATTCATTACATAAAAAACGGTAAAATTCAATCAGGATAAGAGAACGTTTTAAAGTTTAGTTAATATGAGTTAAATTAAGATAAAAATTAGGAAATTAATTAAGATTTAATATACATTGAGAGATATCATTACACACACACACACGCATTGCTTTAATTTCCAACACAATAAATCACATTTTTGCCTGAAGTTCAAACTATTTCATCGTTTCACTGACTACAGTGGCTCAAATAATTGAAGAGTACACCTGACTTTTACTGGATAAATCCGATTTTCAATAAGAATAGCACATTACCGAGAATTACAAACGTGTTTTAATTTTTACCCATAAAAAATGGTTTAATCTAAAGTAAAAATAAAGAAAAATCAACGAAAAACCTCTAAACTGAAAAATATCAGAAGCTTTTTAAATAAGCATTCTTAAATTTTTGCCCCCAAAAATTGATAATACACTAAAGAAATTTTAGTGATATCTCGCATAAAAAGAAATTGTTAGTATTTAATTCCATGTCTTTTGGCCTTTATAATGGCCTCAAAACGTCTTGGTATGAATTCGAATCAGGTTTGGAAGGTATTTAAATATATTTTACCTTATTCTACTGACAACACTTGTTTTTAATGGGTTTTGTTTCTAATTTTGTTTTTGAACCACTATTTCGAGTGTGGTCCATAGATATTCAATGCCATTAAGATCGAGATACTTTTGTGGTGTGTTTAAATGATGTTTCCAATGAAAAATACACCACATTTTTGAGATTACGTGCATTCTGTTTGGGGTTGTTATCCTGCGGAAAAAAGAAATTTTCATCTAAACACAAGTTTTTAGCACTGTGCTTAAGATTTGCTACGAAGTGTATTCAAGTAAACCGTATGGTTCACACTGCTATTTATGAAAACTACTTTTTTTTTACCCCGGATAAAGCCATCCAACCCCAAATGATGACGGGGTCAACATCAAGTTTAACTGTAAGGCGTAAATTTCTTATATACCAAAGGATATACAACGGTTCAAAAGAGTGAGAGTACACCTTACCTTTACTCGATAAATCCGACTTTCAATACAAATAACACATGACCGAGAAGTGCAAACATGATATTATTTTCACACATAATAAATGATTTAATTTAATCATGTTTAACCGTATGATGTACATTTTTGGATTCCAAAGCTTTATTATTCTTTCTGTGTACGGTGCGACGGCCAAAATGTGGAGTTTTCTGCCCAAAATGTGGAGTTTTCTTTTATCACTAAATATAACTTTCTTCCAAAAGTTATTGGTCTTCAATTGATGAGTTTTATCAGTTTTTAAACGCGTTCTCGGAATTTTCAGGCTCACGAACAGTTTCTCTCTAGCAATACGAATTTTATACCTAGCTTGTCTAAACATTTCGCAAAGTTTCAGCACTTACACTTCTGCCTATGATTTGAGACATTTCTACAGCAAGTTAGATTAACCATATGGTCGCGGCAATGTAAAGAAAAGTTTTAAAATTTCGAATTTAGATGAAAATTTCCTTTTTCAGCAGGACAACGCCCCAAACAGAATGCACGTAACTTCAAAATTGTGGTGTCTTACTCATTGGAAATAGTATTTACACACACCACAACAGTATCTCCGATCTCATTGACTTTGAATATCTTTGGACCACACTCGAAATAGTGGTTCAAAAACATAAAATTAGAAACAAATTCCCTCCACTCGTAAACACAAGTGTTGCAAGAAAAATGAGGTAAAATATATTCAGATACTACCAAAAGTTGTTCGAATTCATACCACGACTTTTAAAGGTCATTATAAAAGCCAAAAGACATGCAACTAAATATTGACACATTTTTTTTTTCTGTGCGAGATACTACAAAATTTTTTAAAGTGTATTCTCTCGTTTTTAACCACTTCGCATACAATGACATGTCTGACACGCGCATCGAATTACTGAATTTTTATTTTCAAGTCTGCAATTAAGCCACAGAATTAAGTATTTAAATACGAAAAAATCAATATAAACGATTTGGTATTCCAAATGCTCCATATATTATTTTAAAAAAATCAAATTAACAATAAATTACTAAAATAGGATGTGTCACCTAATTAGAAAGTTAAATAAATTCGTATGTCAAGAGGTTAAGGTAAAAAATCTGCGCAAGTTTATTTAAAATGCTTCTGAAACTTTCAAATTAGAAATTTGTTTCGATTTTCTTTTATCTTTACTTTAAATTTAACTATTTGTTAAGTGTAAAAATAAAATCATGTTTAGTCTTCTAGTTAATGTGTTATGCATATTAAAAGTCCGATTTATCAAGAATAATTAAGGTGTACTCTCATTTTTTTTGAACCGCTGAACTTTATCATCACTTGGACAGATGAGTCAAAGACAGTTTGTCTTTTGTTAATTCATTAATTGCAAATAATTTTGAAATCATGATCAATGGCAGATTTCTGATTAATCAATTACTTAGATCCACAGGCAGGATAAATAAAAAGATGCAATTAACTTTATTAACAAATGAAAAAAAATTAACTAAAAAATTCCAGGAATTTTAATGTATTAGAGTATTATTAACACTTTGTCAAGTATAATAGTCAGATTCTTATCTATTTAATTAAATTCACTTAGTTATTAATGTAAGCATAAAAAAACGATCATTTGCCTAAAAAACTTTCCTTCGAAACACGGATGCTGTAGTCTTATGATAAATAAACAAATATTTACACTCACGAAATTAATAAAACAAAAACTGTCCAAAAATGAAAAACATATTATGATAAAAATGTATTTCGATTTGAAACTAAATTGGCCAATTTATTAAGCCAAATCCTCATAATGGTCTTAGTCTTTGAGTATGTTCTAAATACGTCACTGATTGTGATATAGTAGTTACCACTGTTCACATGCTCCTCCAAACAGATCCTGATACCTGGAGCCCTCCCCCCCCCCCAAATTTTTTTTAGTATCCAAAGGATTGAAAAAAAATCTCTTTTTTCTTTTTTTTTTCTTTTCGAAACGACGTAAAAACAAAATTTTGCTTCATTTGAAAGAAGTACAATGGTTATGAATAAATCAAACAACGATAAAAATAAGCTTTGGTATAATAAGCTAGAATTCTGGAAATATAATTTTTCTTATTAAATTTATCTATACATTAGAATAAAAATATTTTCATGTTTTTATTATTAAAAACAAATTAGTAAAATAATTGTTTCAAAATTTTCGTTAAAACCTTCTGAAATACTTATAACATGCATTACAATGATCATGTTTCAAATACCAAGCAAGTTTTATGGCTACATAATGCCATGGAATAACATAAGAGAAAGAAAAAATAATTTACTATACTTACAACTTAATCCAATTTGCGTGTATAAAGCATACATAAAAAAACACTTTTATATGAAATGTTATAAATACTCAAAATAATTATATCGTATGAAACTTTATTTTAATTAAAATGAGAATTTCATTAGCAGCAAACGACTTATTTTTGCAAAATTTAATTTAGCATTAAAAATGGTTATTCGGAAGCAAGTATAAAAAATAACAAATTTTCTATAATTTTTTCATTCTGTAGGGATGGCAACAGTTATGATAATTTTCAAGTCGTGCAACATATTAATAATAATCAATATAATACAATACAATTTAATTCAATATTTACAATACAATTAATCCAATATTTTATACAATTTAATCCAATTATTACAATACTATTTAATCCAATATGCACATTAAAAAACATAGGTAAAAACACTTTTATATGAAATGTTATGAATACACAAAATTATCTTATCGCCTGAAACTTTATTTTAATTAAAATAAGAATTTAATTTGCACCAAACGATTTATTTTTGAAAAATTTAATTGGGCATTGAAAATGGCTATTCGGAAGCAAACAAATAAAATGATTTAAAATTTCTATAAATTTTTTCATTCTATAAGAATGGCAACACTAATGATGAAATAATCATATTCAAGTCGTGTAAAATTTTTCTTAAATAAAGTGAAATCAAATAATAAATTAATTTTGAGTAAATCTCTAAAATCTTACTTCTTTTTAAGTCAACTTTGAGCAGATACGTATATTGCAAAATAAATTATGCACTTTAAGATGTAACATAATCACACAGTAAATAATAATTTTTCTATTTAAAAAAACCAAAACAAAAGAAAAAAGAAAGACTAACCTGTTGTATATATGCTTCATTCGATACACTCTTTTTCCGCTCGTATTGATAATACCTGGGGAATCTAAGAAAAGTATCATACATTCTTATTTTTTTGCAGGTGCAGGTAAAAGCTTCCACTACCACCACAAACTTTCAGAAAAATGTCGTCAGAGAATAAGCGAAGTGATTCCCTCACCAGTTGAATGAAGAACTCTTTACCACCACAAATTCAACCCTTTTAGTCAATTCACAAATCACTCACTCGCAACTATTGTTTTGGAACTTTGCCAAACCAAATTCGAGGCAGATGAACGCGAACCGAAATGGCGGGAAAGAGCATCAATGTATTTTAGGCTTAGCGCCTGTCACGAAACCCGCGCCGCTTGTTGGCGCGATTCGTCAGGATTTAGGAGCATATCTCTGTTGTGACACTTTTAAGTACGTTTTCAGAAGTGAGAAACGATGTCAGGGTAGATAAAAAAAGACTCTTAAAGTGACATACGAGCTTCCGTCTTCGGGGGGGGGAGGGAGGGAAGGAAAAAAAAATAAAGCAGGCAGTGCGACTGAAATGTAAACAAAAATAAAGTCGAAAAGAATGGCGATACAGTAAAATCTTTTGATATCAGTTGCTTGCTTTGCGAAGAGGAAACATTATAATCGATTAAGAATTCTACTGTTCCGTTTTTACAAATCTTTTCGTTTTATACTTTCAGCTATTCGATTTTTTAAACGAATCGCTTTTGATTCTCAAGGCCACTTTGAGGGGTGGGCTTTCAAAGCGTCACCAGGCGCCTGTAATGGGGGCTATTTTTTCCTAATCATAAATTTGAAAACACCCTGAAATTGGCGAAAACACATGTTATGGAGGGTAAAGATCTGCACATGTGAAGGTTTTTGCGGTTTTAATTAATTAAAAACTAAGCCAGATTTTGGTATTTGTTTTCGGAAACTCTTAAAACGGTTTTACTTGATAATATGTTTTACATCTTTTTAAAATTAAAATAATACATATTTTTATAATGCAAATTAAACTGCAAGGATTTTTTTAAAAAAAATTTCGAATATAAACTTTTTTTTCAAAAAAAATTTCATAACTTTCAATAATGCGTTTGATTTTTAATTCAGTGTTTCATTTCATTTCATATTCATTGTTTCATCAAATATGTAATCGTTTGCGATTTTTCCTTCATTCAGATTCACCTGGGGAAAAGCATCTCGAAATGAGTGTGAGATGATTCTGGTATGGTGGTTAAATTTCACCACCCTGGAGGATGCACTAATAGGTGGGGGTTGGCTCCTCCCATAGATGATGGAATGTTCTTTCCTATGGGAATTGTTGTGCCGTTGCTGGTGATGGTATGTTCTCTGATCATTGAATACATTAACATCTCTAATTCAGTCATAATAACATTAAAATAGCCAGTCATATTTTTCATTTAGCTGCATGTTAGCTGTTTTAAGTACCCTAAGACAAAATTAAATGTTCGCAACCCTAATCTTAAACTTACTGTATATATTTCCTAATAAATCCACTATCTTATAGGACTTTATTTTTAAATTTCATAGAAATATTTTTTTGAAATAAAAAAAGGGAAAAAATTCTTAGCGTATTATCCTGGAAGCGACAAGAAAAGTATGTAGATACATATTTTTTAAAACATAAGAAAAACTTTAGTTGAATTTATTTAATGTATTGAAAAGTGTAAAAATATACTTTTAAAAAAATGTATTTTTAAAAGAGTAAACAAGATTTTTTAAAATAAAGTTTTTAAAATTCAACAAAATTAGTTCATGTTTATTTAGTGCTTTTTGTTGGTCAATAATAATTTTTTTTCATTAGCATTACTAAATTTTTTAAAATTTAATTAAAAACTGTAGCTGTACATTTTTTTTCCAGAAGTTATCAGGAAAAAGCATCAGAAAGTTCTTTTTCTAATATTAGAATACTAGAATAGAAATAGTTCTTTTTCTAATGATAGAAATGCAAAAAATCAAGTTGTATATTTTCAATATCCAAAGTATATTTGGATCCAATTTGTTGATCAGGAAATTTAACGATTATTCCTGTAGAGCGTCAACAAACATTACTAATTCGCTTTTATTATTAACTAGCCGCCTTTAATGACTAGCTGGTTCGTCCAGAATTTTGGTTGCTTTTACTTGGAAATATATTTCTTTGGCCTAGCTAAGTATTCGTCATTTCCCTAAAGAAATATTTTTAAGAATTAAAACATGATAAAAATTATAAGCGTTTATATTTAATAGTCTAACACGTTGTTGTTGTTACTAATGGCACTTGCCAATGGACAAGCCCCCTTTCAGTAGCAGATTTAAGCCGAAAGGAGCTACTCTTATTTTTGAAGTAGCGCCAACTAGGGCCAAGAGTACGACTTAGCTACACACTCACCACACTTGCTTGCACAGCCCCTTTTTACAGGGGGTGGGGGTACAGTCACACATCTCATAGATAGCACACAGAAGAACAGCCATTTACAAACCGGGACTCCCAGTACACGAGGAAGACGTGCTACCTCTATGCCAGAAAACCGGCAGACTAACACATACTCTATTTAATGTGTTCATGAACCACTTAAAAGTGAAAAATTATGTAAATATTTAGACTCAGCGCTATTACGTTTTATTGTAAATTTACATGGCTCTTAACTAGAGAGTACGTGTACGTGAGAGATATAATAAATTTCATGTTGCATCCTTTTAACATAGGGCGCTACAAAAACTTTAGATTGGCTGTTCTTGGAGGTCCTTTTACTGCAATATGTGCCAACATTTGGAATTCGAGTTCTTAATAGAAGTCTACAATCCTGACATTGTATTTCAAAGACTGCCATTGTTTTAAACTTCTGATTTATACTCTCTTTGTTATTTTTTTAAAAAATCGTTTTATAAATAAAGTACAATCAGTCAAGGCTATGTTATTTACTCTGCAAACGATAAATGAAATCTGGTTAGAATAAAATATCTGGGACAGCTGGCAAGCTCTCTCAAGAAAGAACACGTTGAGAGAAGAACGTCGACCCCCTTACTAAATGGTCTGAAACTAAAGGTGTTAAAAAAAAGCGGATCTAGGTTGTGAAGAAGTAAACGATCCATCGTCAGGTGAGAGAGGATGATTATCTGCCAAAATGGCGACGCGTTAGAATCTCAAGGTTTATCCCCGAAATTCGCCAGAGATTTATATGTTTTGGAACGTTTTGAGCATATTTGCTTTGACCGTAACGCTGCAATGAGGTTAATATCAAAATAAATCCTTCTTTTTTGTATCTAAATTAAATTTTTTTGAAAAGATTTTCCGATTGTTTTTGTTGTTTTCTTTTACAAATGTAAATATTTCAATTAAAATATTTGTAACTTTTTCTATTTCATTTTACTGCCATTAAATAATTGTTTGGTCATTTCAAAGTGCCATTTTCTTTTATGCCAGATTCCTGAAACAGAGGTAGCATGTTTTCTTCGTGTTCTGGACGTCCCGGGTTCGAGTCCCGGTCAGGACATGTTTATTGTTCTGTGTGTAAAGAAAATGTATGTGCTCCCCCCTCTATAAAATCCTTCCATTTTTTATAACTAAATTTAAATTTTTAGAAACATTTTCCATTTGCTTTTGTTGTTTTCCATTACGAACGTAAATATTTCAATTATATTATTTGAAAATTCTTCTATTCTCCTTTTCTGCCATTAAATAATGATTTAATCATTTCATTGTCTTTCTAGCAAAAAGGTAGCACGTCTTCTTCGTGTTCTGGACGTCCCGGGTTGGAGTCCCGATTAGGGCAGGATGGTTTTATAAAGGGACCGACTTACCCTAGTTGGGGGCCCCCTCTGCTTCACTACTTTAGTAATGAAGAACAACCTTTAAAGAAGGAAACGTAAAATAAGATTCCTATTCAATTTTGGGCCCCCACTTATGCCCCAGCCTTAGTCAGGCCCTGGTTCTATCTCTAAGGTGTAAAAAAGTACCCTTCTATAAAAAAGGGCCATGCAAGTGACTATGTAGCTAAGTCGTACCCTTGGCCCTAGTAGGCGCAACTTCAAAACGAGACGCTCATTCGGCTTGAAACTCGCTGATTACTTGGCGAAGCTTGTCCATGGCAAGTGCCGCTTTTAACAACAACAGCTTTTTTTATTCGTAATATAAAGTAGAAAAATTGCCAAAAAATTCGAACCCGAGATTTTAGAGAATCTCCACCTTATAGACCTACCCGAGTTCAAAAAACACGTTAAAAAATGTCCATATGTCTGGCCATGACAAAGACAATAAAAACGCTTTCATCTAGATGGTTGAAATTAGGTATATGGTCTTTAAATCAAATTTGCAGATGACCGTCAGATTTTGAGTAATATCTGTTCAAAAAATTTCAGTAATTTCTGAAAAATGTATTATTATGATATTTCACCCGCTTTATGCTGTGCTAAATATATCCTCTAAATTTTTATAGACACTAGGATTATGTCAATCTATTTTTAAAAAATTATTTCAAGCTATTTCTTGAAATAATTTTAAAAAGAAGTTGTTCAAGTTTCAAGAATCCTTATTTCATGTTTTTTAAATAAAAAAAATTCTGTTTTTTCTCCAGTGATTAAATCTGACAGAGTTTTGAATCTTCGCATTTTACATCAAATGGCAACCTCGAGCAAATGCTGTTTGTATGATTGAGATTGTCTTTGAAATGACAAAGGAAATTGTCTAAAATCTATTAAAATAGTGATATCAAAAACTAGTATATAACTCGGTTTGTGTTAATCGTACAAGAATGGTTTTTTTATTTAAAAATTACAAAATCAAGAATTAATTTTTATTAAAAATAATTGTTAGAATTGAAGAGTTAGTATATTTTTTTTAAGAAAAAGATTAATAAAATCCAATAGAACAAAATATATAATTCTTTCCTTTCTGTAATTTATTTTTCTATTTAAAAGTATGCATCTATATCTAATGCATGCATCTTGTACAAGAAAATAAAATACTTGTTAAAGATAAAAGATTATTCTTACCAAAACGTGAAATAGAAAAATCTGGATGAGATATAAAAAAATGCAACTCTTATATAATGATTGAAAAGTTACATAAAAATAGACTTGCCGTCTACCTATCAACAAATGAATCGATAATCTGAAAAGGTTTTACAAAAAAGTTATTCTCATTTACTTCTTCTTCTGATAAAGACTGACAAAAGCAAGCGATTATTTTATTGATCTTTTTATTGGCCAAAGTCCAAAAATTTTCCAAGAGCGATACAGAATTCCTGCTTATAAAACTAAAACAATATATCGTTTGGTGAATTGAGAAGTCGGATGCTGCCACTGAAGAAGTGAAATTTCAGGTAAATATATCTTTCCACAATTGTTTATTGGAAATTTATGAATTCTATTCAATTTATTTATTTTGTTTTTCGTTAAATTCGAAAGATGTTGTTCTCGTATATCATTTGTTAATGTTTATTAAGTACAAGTTTTAAAACAAGCTCTAAAAAAATGGCTTTTTATTAAGACATTAAATCCCTAAATGTTAAGATATGATAAAGGTATATATAATAATACAATGCAACTAAAAGTTAAAGTTATTTTTCAAGAAATAAAATAATTATAAAGAATTTAAAATGTGGATTAACAAAAGGGAATTGTCTCCTCAAAACTTTCTCGCATACTTCCCTTGTAAAGATTTTATCATTTTTTTTCCATCCTGCCTAAAAAATTCAATTTAAGTTTCTGAGCACTGGAAACTTCCCTAATGCTCAGATTTTTATTTTCAGTCTTTCGAACGCGGTCATTTTGAATTTTGTATTATAGTGAAGAAAATCGAGCATGCATTTTGAATTACTTGTTTTCGTTCGATTGAAACAAAATTTTGATGGAAAATTGCAATTTACGTCACAAGATCACTTACTAAATTTTATTAATCTGAATTCATAAACACTACACTCCAGAGTACTCGGCCTAATGTGTTGGAAGGGTAGACCGGATAACAAAAAAACCGTATAGACCGAAATTTCATGAATTCCTTTCTTTTCCCACCAATATCAGAATTCAAAGTTTTTATACCAAAACTCACTGTTATAACACGTATTTTATAACTTATTATTGAAAACTAAGCACTCCATTTATTTAATTCCTACTATTAGCTCACACTTTACCTATTATATATATATATATATATATATATATATATATATATATATAGTTCTTTCTATCATATTCAAGTAAATTTTTTTTAAACTTTTAGTGGATAAAATTCGATGTTAATAGAGTTTTTTCAAATATTAATTCTTTAATTTCACATTAATTAATTAAAAACTAACTTTCTAGCCAAAATTCTTCATTTCCCCGCCTTAAAATAAGTAAAGAATTTAGTTTGTCCCCCCACACACACACCACGTCAATGATGTTAGGCTTAACATGCTTTCGGTCGATTATTTCAAACGATTCTGCTTATTTTCTTAACGTTTGATGCATTTAAAATCAAACCTTGTTAATGAATCGCTTTTGCGAATTCATTTTGAAGTACTTTTGAATTAAAATTTTACAGAATAAAGAAAATTAAAATTTTCTACTCTGTAGAGCATACCACAAATGGCGTAGAAAATTCAAGCATTTTGCGTTGCCTCAATTGGCATTGTAATTTCAACACTAGTATACATTTTCGATCAATTATTTAAAGGAAAGTTATTAGACCGTGATAACCTGGTTGGTAGGGCGTTGAAATCCCATCCGTTGGTCTACGCGTTTGAACCCGCCAGTCGAAGACTGTGTGTGTGCGGTGAACGCTAAATCTATCGTGGGCACAAAGTCCACCATGGAGAGAGATGAGAATTGATTTGAAAGAATGTATGGGTTATATCTAAATTATCGTCTGCTAACCAATTGTTATTTAATAACCTAATTGTTGATACATGATAAATGTAAAATATTCCGGTCCAACTGCATTTAGAAATAATTTCTAATATTCACAGAACGATATAAAAGAATTGTAAGTGTTGATACATTAATTATACTGAACAATCAAATAAACAATAACAATTCTGAATTTCGCTACTCTGATGATTACATTATGAAATTTTTATTTATATTCAACAGCTGAAATTTCCAAACAGAAATGAAGGATGTCTTTAAAGGATGAATTTATTCTGTTCTTCAACAGCCCAGGTAAGTTTATTTTTACAAATTTACTTTATAATATGGTCTAAGATATTTAGGCTAAAATTGCATATTTATATTTAATAGGCAATTAATACAGGAAAATTTATATCAATATGGGAATTTTCTTTTCTTTTCATTGGTGTGAATATGAACACAATGATTCAAAAGGGAGGAAAAAAGAAAAAAGAAACTATGTGATTGAAATTTAGTTTCGATTTCATATCCTAAAATTGTAAACTTATGTTTAATTTTAGTAAATTGAGGAATTACTGCATGCCTATTTCTTTGTGTATTTGTAAATACGATAAACCGAATATTCTAATTTGATTTACTAAGTTCAAAAAGCTAGATGAATGAAATTTGTTATAAATATGACATATCGGATTCCTTATTATTCTTTACAGTTTTGTGATCTTTTTAGTTATGCTTAGTTAAATGTTCTTTTAATACTATTTTTTTTGAAAATCTTCTGTTCTTTTTCGACTAAACACCGAGTCATGAATATTTGAAAATCATTTTGTATACCGTTTCTATTGTCATCTAAAGGAAATTCAGCATTTTTCAGGATGAAATTTCCTCGATATAGCCATAAATTGGTTTTAAATTATGAAATCCGAATCTTCATAACTTGGTAGATGTTTATCGTAGATTATTATTATTATTGTGCTTAGGATGGCAGTGTGCAAAAAAATCGCTAAGTTTTAAAAATTAAATTAATTTATTAATCAATATAAAACTATCTCATATCATGAAACTTTCCCTCAAAAAAGGTATATATCTGTAACTGTTTAGAAACCAATTGTTTGTCGGCGATTCTAATGAACATCCAATTTATTGATTTATTATTGTTTTATTTCCCCGCTGTCATTTTTTAAAAGTTAATACGAGGTATGTATTGCAAATTTATGCAAAAATTATTTAAAGGAAAATATTAAAATGAAATCTGCTATGCATATTTTAATGCATCATGTCAGAACATCATTTCTTGACCGGCCAAGCACCACGCGCTCGTGCGAGTTCAATTATATTTTTATTCATTTTAACTGTTTCATCGAACGAGTCACTTTAGTATTGCAAACGAGCCAAAACACTTGGTCTCGCATTTCATTGCTTTAAAAAAATATTCCATTTCCTATTTATTTCATTTCATATAATCAAGCCCTCAAAAAGACATTTTTCTAGGTTTTATTCGCTGTAGTCATTGATTAATTTTTTAAATCAGAGCTTTTGTAAATGTTGGCAACACACCAATAAAAGC
>JAOUZG010044942.1:258424-279541 GCA_026289955.1 Argiope argentata
TTTATATATGCCTCGAAAACTTTTTTGCAATCTCTTTCACTTTTCACACCGCGCTATTTGAGTATGTTGTTGTTGTGACTAATAGCACTTGCCATGGACAAGCCCCCGCTGATACGATCAGCAGATTTTGAGTATGATTTGAGCATATATCTTGATAATAGTTGACAATTATGTTTCTTACCGTCCTCCATCCTAAAACACAAATTATTGACTAAAGAATATAAAATATGCTTTTCCTTTTCCAAAAAGAAATGCTATTCCATGTATATTTACCTATTATATAATTTTGCAATGCCATCTGTAATGCTTGGTGGAATTTAAAAATATCCTTGCCCTTTTTTATAGCACCATTATTGGATACAAAAAAAACCCTAACTGAAGTTTTGGCTTGAAATAACTCAGACTTTTTTTAATGTTGAAACTTATTGTCGTTTTGAGAATAAAAGTAAGCATTCATAAAAATTAATTATGAGATCCAAAATTGTTATCTCATTTACATTTATTTTAATCTTGGAGCGTAGCAAAAGTGAATCAGCCGAGACGTGCAATTTTTATTATTTTATGTTTATGATAATTCCTGATTCAGTTGAAGGTTATTGTTAATTTGTTTCTCGATTTTTTGTTTTCTTCGTATTTGGTGCTCTTCACGTTCATTTTCTGCTACTGAATCAATATTTGTTGAATTTCTTTATTTTAGACATATCAATCTGTACATTTTGTTTATTGAAGACACCTTGGGTTACATTGATTAGAAGTCCCTCCATGCTACAGCCATTAGTTTGTGGTCTGGTGTTTTCTGTCGAAAAATATCGTTATAAAAACAATCTGAGTTTCGTTATTTCAGTATTCAAGCTTTTGCATTTTTAATAGATTTAACGATGGATAGGTTTTTCTCACAGAAATTTGGGGCAACCTTAAATGTTAAGATAATATTTTAATAAAATAATCGTGATAGGATAGGTTTTTGATGCTTTTGATTTCATTATTTTAAGCCAATCAACGACACCAGATACTTTCATAATTACAACACAATTATTTATCTACAGATTGGCAATCTTTTTATAAAGGCTACAAATCAAAAATTAGTCGTCTTTCTTACGTTTCCCAGTTGTATCTTCAGATGAATAGTTGTAGAAAAAATGTAAATATCAGACTTTAAAAAACGCGCATTTCATTTTTAATGCCAAAATAAATCGTATACGAAGCCAACATTTCAATTATTCAGTTACAGTCAGAAAAAATGTAAATATCAGACTTTAAAAAACGCGCATTTCATTTTTAATGCCAAAATAAATCGTATACGAAGCCAACATTTCAATTTATCAGTTACTAGCAGTACCCGCACGGTGTTGCCCATGGCATAGCATTAAAAAGGAATAATTAGATTAAACTTAAATCTAGCCTCCACGCTGTATGACATGGGCATGTTACGCAACATCAAACAAGCATAAAACAATATTTAGAAACTATCCAAAATAGCAGCAAAACAATTTTACAGCACGCAGTTCAGAAATATTTAGACTGTTACAAAGGTAAAAATATGATATGTCCGTGACAAAACACAGGGAATCATTTCGCTCCTCAAGAGATTCATTCTGTCTCCGCAATTCAGTTGCAGTGTGATTTCAAGGAAGACGGTCATTTCCCCCATAAAAAAGATTCTCCTTCCCTGAGAGTGGACATTATTTCCCTGTTATTCCCTAACCGAACGTTTCTTTCCTCTTCGCGGCAAGTTGAATTTCATTTACTTAGGGAGGGAGACAGTGAGTCTGTTTCAAATCAGACGTAAACAAAGAAATATATTGCGTATGCATAGCACAGCTTTTGCTATTTACAAACGCGCAGTTTGAGGTTCACGCATGCGCTGTTAAGAGCAATGTTAAAGAGCAAGAGCAAAAATCAATAATTATAAATGTCCTTTTTTTATATGACTTAATTGTACTAAATCCTTCCTCTATAAATACTCTACAGAATGGTATAAATATCTCCAATATCCGTTAACTGAGTCCTGAGTCCTCCTCCAATTTCCTGAGTTTTCGTGGTTCAAAAATACAGACGCTTTCAGAAGACTTCATTTTATACTATATATAGATTGTATGTTTCCATGCTGACAATTATTGTTTCAAAGTCGTAGAAATATGCATCAAAACTGCACTAAGTTTTGAAATATTTAAATGTCTGAAACAAAAATAGTAATATAATCGTAGTAATAATAAAAGCTAATGAGCCTATATATGTGTTTTCTGCATCTTTTCTGAAATAATTAGGTCTAAAGCAGTAAACATTGACAATTATCATTTAAGACTATAAAAGTAATGAAGTCAGTTTTGCAAAGGGCAAAATTTAATTATTCATTAAAAATGAACCGATATTTTGCCTTTTATTTCTCGAAATAATTCTAAAACATCCAAAGTACTTTATCCTACCAGATATTTTTTATATCACCTAAAAAGTAAAATGTTTGCCTTTTCAGAGATATTTACTTCAACTCCATTCAAAAAATCTTCCAATTTTTATTAATTTTTCAAAATTGAATGAGCAGCAGACGATTTTGGAATTTGGAAACTCTTAAATATTCTGTTGCAAAGCAACGGTGGGACTTAGACAAACTTTATCTTTAGTTTAGGATATTTGTTTTAATTTTCAAATATTTTTGTATATATTTTGATTTTATTAGTTTTGAAGAATTCTTTTTTAATTAGGAAAGAGAATTATTAAAGACATTTTGTGTTTGTTTATAATATTTAATATAAAATTAAAATAAGTTTTTGCATTGAAAATAATTTAATTTAACGAATCGTATTGTAACTAAGTTTGAGACTAACATTTTGAGATTCCGCCGGTTGTTAATTTTAAACATATTAGTTTATCGCATACGACGTATAATTAAAGTTTTACTCTCTAATCAAATAAAAAGCAATGTTTTGACAAAATTTTTGAAGCTTTACTTAATATTTAACAAATTTTAATTTTTCCATAATTTTTGAAGCTTTTCTTAATGTTTTAACGAATTTTAATTGTTAGTTATTATTTTTTCATTAATGTTTTTCATTATTCTTTTTCATTAACGAAATTTTTACTCATTTAAAAACCAATTTAGTAATTTTTCACTCGTAAAAATTGCAAAATCTTTATTTTGACTCATTTAAAACATTTCAGCTTATTAATCGTTTAACAGTTTTGCCCGTATGCCGTACGTACATCGATTTATTGAATTTTGATAGCTGTAAGCTAAAAATAAACCATTCATAAGGAATATGAATTCAATAGTAAAATGACTTCGAATACATAGTTAAGTCACGTATTCGATGAATTTCCATTTGAAACAAAATAAGAAAATATTCCCAAAATAGAAGGTGTCATCTTATTAGATAGTAAAGAAAGCAAAACAGTGAAGAGGTCAAACTCTAAAAGTCGGTGAGTTCAATAGAACACGTAATGAGAAAATTTCCAAAAATTCATGAATTTTTCTTTTCAGGACATTTCACCCAAGTTTTATGGAAAAATAGTAGAGAATTGGGCATTGGAAAAGCGATTAGCAAAAACAACAGACTCTACGTCGTGGCCAATTATTATCCAGCAGGGAATATCCTGAGGAAGTTCGCTGAGAATGTTCCACCCAAAATTCGTAACTACTCTCACACACCCCACTATTACAGCAGGCGAATATCCAGTCGAAGATTAGATGTGGATACATCGACAGAAAACCTGCACGGGCCTCAGTACCGCAGGTCTTCTAGTCGAAATTTGGACATTCAATCTGAGATTTCGACTGGAAATTTACACGTGCCTCATCAGTATACCAGAAGGGTTTCTAGTAGACAACTTGATACATCAATAGAAACTTTGCATGTGCCACACTATTATAACAGGAGGAATTCGAGCAAGAATCTTGGAGTTGATGATTCATCAGCAGAAACTTTGCACGTTCCTCAGTATTATAACAGCAGGAGAAAATCGAGTAAGTTTCTTGAAACTGATGATTCATCAGCAGAAACGTTGCATGTGCCTCAGTACCATAACAGAAGAAGAAAATCAAGCAAGTACCTTGAAGCTGATGATTCATCAGCAGAAACTTTGCATGTGCCTCAGTATTATAACAACAGGAGAAAATCAAGTAAGTCTCTTGGAGTTGATGATTCATCAGCAGAAACTTTGAATGTACCTCAGTATCATAACAGAAGAAGAAAATCAAGCAAGTACCTTGAAGATGATGATTCATCAGCTGAAACTTTGAATGTGCCTCAGTACCATAACAGAAGAAGAAAATCAAGCAAGTACGTTGAAGCTGATGATTCATCAGCAGAAACTTTGAATGTACCTCAATACTATAACAGAAGAAGAAAATCAAGTAATCGACTTCATGAAGACGGTTCGACTGAAAATCTGTATGTACCATCGCATAATAATCGTCGTCGCTCGAGGTGTCAGTTCGATTTTGATGATTCAGCAGAAACTTTATATGTACCCCAGTATTACACTCGAAGACCTTCGAGTAGACTTTTGAGTGTTGATACTTAAACAGAAAGTGAAATGTACAGGGATACTCTAAAGGTGCTTTGAATATTCAGGGATACTGGTATATTTTTTATGTGCCAAAATTGTTATTGTATTAATCTACTTTATTATTAATAAAGGAAAATATGTGTGCGTTTGTGTGTATTGGCGTTTTATGGAAATATCCTCTGTCTTAGAGATGTTATATTTGACACAGATATTATTTGAAAGGACAAGAATATGAATATGGTACCGATTTTTGTTTTTGAAATTTTAATTAGAATCTTAATTGTTTAAAAATTAAACGAGATTTTTCATTAATAACTCTTAAAACTATTATAAATGAACTGTAAATATTTTAATTATGTTTTAAAATTCAAAAAAAGTTGTATTTAATGTGTCAAATTAATTTTTCCTGATAACTTTCCCTGGACTTAAGAATTTTTTACTCTCTCTTGTGTAAAATGTAAAGAATGTTTTGTGGATGAATGTGTATAGTATAAAGAATGTTTTGTGAATGAATGTGTATAGTATAAAGAATGTTTTGTAATCATCAAAAAATTCGAATTCGAAATACATAAAGTTAACATCATCTTATGAAAATGGTTTTTTAGCAACACAGTTCTCATAATTTTTAACAGAGATTATACTGAATGTTAACAATAACATTTATTTTCAGGCTAGTTTTTCAAAACGCATTCATCGGCCACTGAAAGGCTCTCAAACATATTCTAAATATATATTTAGAAAATGAATAAAATTGCAAGAAGAATGTTTTTAGCATATTTTAATTCCTACTGTTAATAGTTCATCTCCCTATATTTATATATAAATATATTGCTCAAATTTTCAATCGTTAATAAAATACCTTTTATTCATCCGCTCAAATTCAAGTAAATTTTTAAAAACTTGTAGTGGATGGCACTAGATTTTAGTACAGTTTTTAAAAAATATTAATTCATTAATTCGTAATTAATTAATTAAAAACTAACTTTCTACTAAAAAATATTCATTTACACAATGACAAATAAGTAAGGAAATCAGTTTGTTTTTTCCCTTCGCTAATGAGGTTAGGCGTAGCATGTTTTCATCCGATTATTTCAAACGATTCTGTTTATTTTCATGTGTGATGCATTTAAAACTAAACATTGTTAAGTAATCGATTTGTTAAATTCGTTTTGAAATACTTTTGAATTAAAATAATATAGAATAAAGAAAATAAAAAATTTCTAATGACTATTGCGTTAGCCAACTGCCGTAGAAAATTCAAGTTACCTTAATTGACGTTGCATCCTCAATTGGCTTTGAAAATTCAATTGACGTTCTGATTAAGCTCTGAGTATGTTCTGGGGTTTTTTTCAATGGATATGAACTTGATTTTGTTTTGGTAAGGTATAATTTTTGGATCAATTATTTATAATTATGGTACTTATTTAATAAATAGTAACTGAAATACAAAATTTCTTTGTTTGCCTAAGTAAGAATTGAGTTAAATTTTTTTTTATTTATTACTTGTTTTGATTTCATTCGTACTTTATTTCCATTCCATAAGCCTGGTTTCTAGATATATTTTTTTCTTCACATATATACAAGGACTTAAGATCAGTGATTACTTCCGAAATGAATTTTTTTTAAACGGTTCAAAATAGTTATGGTTTTGCATATTTTGAATGAAAAAGATTGAAAAAAGAACATCTAATGAACCAAAAATACCAATTAAAAAGAAAAATAATTAATTATGAAAAGGTCTTTATTTTAGCTGTATAGAGGATTTTTTAATCTTTGTAGTTTGTGATATAGTTATTTAAAATTTTGCAAATAGCTCGAGAAATATATTACCTACCTTCTGAATTAAAAAAAGAATTAACTGCATTTCTATTCACTCTTAAAATATACGGATTTGATTGATAAATAAAAAAAAATGCTCAGAGATTTTCCTATCGTAAAGCATTAAAAATTATCAATTACAATCCTCCAGGGGGGCACCTCGAAATGAGGATGAGATGCTTCCTGTATGGTGGTTGGATCTCGCCACTCTTGGGGAGTACACTAATAGGTGGTGGCTAGATTTCTCTAATCGATGAATGGACGCGCTTCCTACGGGGAGGGTTATACCGTGGCCAGTGAGGGCCATTAGGACTCAACCACTGTTCCCACCAGTGTTGCTGTTGCGGCGGTTCGGTCATTCAGTTTTATGGTTTAAATCCGTGGTTCGGAGAATCTATATATGACTATAGACAATTATAAAAAACTGCAGTATTTTTTGAAACATTATTTTGCGAAATTTTAATAATGCGAATCGTTAGAATTTAGTTTATAAGAATTTTAGTGAGAAATTTTATGGTTTAATTTATTATATACCAGCCGCGTCTTCGTATTGGTGGAAATTTTGATGTATATGTTTGAGAACTGACGGTGTCACCAAACCGTATCATTATGGTGCTGTTGAAAACGGAATCTGATCTGATATAATCAAGAAACTTGTAAATTCCTTTGCTGATAATTCTGGTCAAAACAAAATCAAGACTGTATCTAATCCACCGTATTAAATAAAGGTGCCGTCCATCAGAACACACTGCGCATGCTTGAATTTACAATGCCAATTGGGGCAACGAAAATACATGAATTTTCTAGCCAGTTGGGATAGCGCAATACAGATTAGAAATTTGTAATTTCATTTATTATGTTTTATTTTAAATAAAAAGGACCTCAAAATGAATTCTAAAAGTGAATTAACAATGTCTAATTTGAAATGCATCAAACATTAAGAAATTGAACAGAATCGGTTGAAAATAATCGACCTAAAACCTGTTAAGCCTAACCTCGTTAGCGTGGGGGGGGGGGAACAAACTGAAGTCTTACTGATTTGGCGGAGGGAAAACGAAGATTTTTGGCTGGAAATTAGTTTTTAATTAGTAAAAAATTAACCATACAATTAACCGAAATAATTAGTAGCCTATGTCCTGTCTATATTATTTTGTCAAAAAAATTATTGTGCATATTTACCCTAATAAAAGAATACACATTAGATTTTAATTTATGAAGTTTTTTAATGTGAAAATTCTACCATTGATCAGAATCTGATAAAGCAGTATTTGAAATTGTAAAATAACACTGAAACTATGTAAATGCAACTATAAAAATCGGTTTAACCTCCCTGGAAATGGTCTAAAACAAAAAAATCTTACGGTTTCATAATGTAAACTGTTCAAGCATTAAGAATATTAAATAAATACGTCATTTTTTCATAAAAATAAAGAAAACGAAAGACATGTTTTATACGTAAAATACTATCAATGAAATAAAAGATTTATAGAATATACAAATTATTAATCCATCACAAAAACATAAATATTTAAATATAGTTTATTTTTAATCTACCACTACAACTATTTCGATTATTAGTAGTATTTTATAAACTTTTTCTCACTAAGAGATCTACAGTGGGAGGTTTGAAGCGCTTGCAGAACTGAGTTTAGACCGCTTGAAGCGGCAATTATACTTGACCGGTTTCTGAAACGAAACTGGCAATCTTGTCCCTTTGAGGAATTGTAACATCACTTGGTCCTTGACCCATGCATAATGAAAACAATGAAAATTACAAAAAAAAAAAAAGTATTAATGATGATATCAGTTTACAAGCCGTCGACCTCCTGCTTTTTAGTAATTAAAGGGGGTAAGATATCAATAATATAATGTTTTTGTACTTATAATTAGCGTTTGTACTAATAGTGGCATCATTTATCCAATCAGTATTTCATGAAACCTGAAAACCAGATGGCGCTGCAAACATAACTGAATTACTTTTGCACTGATATTCTGTCGGTAATAAACGATGTCGTTACTGTTATAATCATCTTTATTGTAAATTTATACTAAAATTTGGTGGCATTAAAAAAATTTATATTAATATATGACATAATCTAATCTCTCTTATATTGATCAATAGATGGCAGCACAGTACTAGTGAAAGCTTAAAAGCGAATAAAGGTGTATGTTTGAAGAAAATATTCTGTCAGAGGTATTGAAATGACATTAAAAATACCCATAATTGTAAATAGAAATCCAAAATTTTGTATTAATTTTTACATAATCAGAGCATTTTTAGGGCATTTTGTTTTTACAACAGAAAATTTTACATTTTCTTTTTTACAATAACTTCCAATAAAGAGGCGGAAAAAATGATGACTTTTCTGAATTTAGAACCTAAGCGCCATCTGTCATTCGACTTTTTTTTTTCAACTTGCAAGCGGAAAACATGGCTGGCCACTTTGTGTTTCCAGCAAATTTGGCTTTTATAGTTTTCCTTCTAAATCTATTATTTATAATTCTTCTGACTAGGTATATGAGGAAAATTTTGTTTTGGAAGCTATGAATAAATAATTGCTTTTAAAATGTTAATTCATCTTTTCGTTTTTAAAACTACTTATCTGTTTTCAAACGTTAGCACAAAAATTACGACACTGCGTATTTACTTTAATCGATATAAATTTCAACAATGCCTATAATAATTATATTATTAATTATTTGAATTTTATGACCAAAATTATAATATATTAAATTTTACTCCAAATTTGTTTGTATGTCCCTGTCTATCAATTTAGTAAAAGTCATATGAATAAAAAATGCTACGGTTTAGATGACTGATGAATTTGATAAGTGTATATTTATGGCTGGCATTTTAGCGTGTCTCTAATTTTTGATCCAGTTGATTGGAAGGAATGTGCTTAAAATGACTACTTGGTGTAAACAACGACCAGCAGCAAATTTACAGATCCTTTCAAATTCAGATTAGTTCATATTATATAAAATATTTTCAGATAGAAGAAAAATGCCATATTTTTCCAAAGTGAATTGTTTTTTATTGACTCATGCAACAAATTAATTTGTTCGAACAAAAAGAAAAACTTTACTTTCACAGAACATAATTCTTAACTGAATTTCAATAGAATTCTAATAGAAATAAAAAATGACTTTCATTTTTTTTATATAGTTGAATCCTAAAAAGAAAATAATAATTCCTCTTCTTTTTTGTTATTAGATGATGCATTGTAAAACAAACATTCATAGGAATAGCTGTTTTATGTTTAAATACATAATTTAATGTTTTGCTCTATGAAATACTTGGCTATCGATATAATGTCTGTCGCACAACTGAAGTACATAATTTATTTGCAAGCTTTAACGTTTTCTCTTAGAGTCATTCTGATAATATAGGATCTTATAAAAAGAGAAAATTGCCGAATGCCGAATTATTTGTTTATAATGTTGTTATTTTGTTAATTAAAATTCTTTATTTTTTTTGCTATTATAAACTTCATAAGGATTTTTTTGTGTTAGTAATTAAATATTTAATTTTCTTTCAATCTTCTTTGTAATTAGCTTGAGACACAGTCATTTTAATAAGTGCTTATTTTTATTATTTATAATATTCAATGCATAAGAAAATCAAATTATCTCTCATATGGTTTCTTTTTAGTATAATAAGTATTAAAATTTTCTCGAAATATATTTTTTAAGTGAATAATCAAGCTTTTTAAAAAATTATAACATCCTAAATTTTGTTTCTATTTTTAGAATTCTTTAAAGACACTGATTCGTTTGAAAATAGAAACTCGAAAAATATGCTTTTAATTGATTCTTGAAATGTTTTTTTGATATCCCTAATGTAAATCAAGTGTTGTAGAACTTACTACCAGTTTCTTATCTTCCAGATGGCGCTGCTGAACGTTTCTTAAATTTGAAGCGTCTGGTATCATTAAACGTGGAAAGAATGAATTGGTTTAATCTCATAATATATACTCAAGGCGATAATTTTGCTGTAAATAATGCAGGGCGATTCCAGATTCATGGCACAAACTTGTAGGGGATACGAAGAACCAGTATGTGATTAACATTCTCATAGGAAACCGAGTACGTAATGATTTTTTAGTCATAAATATAAGTGTTTCATTTCAACTGAAACTAGATTTTTAATTTCTAACACCAGTGAATATATTTAATATTTTCAGAAGTTGCACATCTATTTTAAACAATCATTTATTGTAATAAAAATGTATCGGCGCAAGTTATGCAAAAAAAAGTACATAGCAGGGGAAAAAATTGAGGGATTCGTTGGTTCCACTGCCGATAGATGGCGGTAAGGGTGCACTACGTATTAAATTGCGCTTGTATGTAGGGAAAGACAAGAGCATGGTCAATAGCGTCGTCGTTGTCAGTAATAGGTGATATAGTGTAGATAGAAAAGTAAGCAAGCTTTACATTAAACAGCAGAGCTGCGCTACGATTGTATCATTGTATGTAGGGAAAGACAAGAGCATGGTCAATAGCGTCGTCGTTGTCAGTAATAGGTGATATAGTGTAGATAGAAAAGTAAGCAAGCTTTACATTAAACAGCAGAGCTGCGCTACGATTGTATCATTTGCAGTTTTCAAGTAGATGAATACTAGACCATAGAATGTTGCAGAAATTATGTTGATATTTTGATGAAACTAGTTGTTTTCACAATCCTATGTAACTTGGTCGACGAATTATTTACTGTGAGCAGTAAAAGCCTTAAAGAAAACTTACGCTTAGTGACTGATAGATTCGAATCATATACAAGAACTACTGCACCTAAGTTGGCTGGGAGCCACCAAGTCGTTTGGAGAATGTTTATTCAAAATCGTTTGCTTTCTTTCCGTGTACAGCGAGTGCTAGCTGTAAACAACAGTAGTAAAAATATCTTTGCGGACGCCTTTCAACTATAGTTTACTCAAATGATCAAAAAGATCCCCAGATGAGTAATATATTTGAGAAATGTAAATTAATCCTTATTCTAAATTGATATTAAAAATCTTGATTCCATATCACAACTTTTATTAACAACGGAAAAAAAACATTCAAAAACAAAAAAACAAACATACATTGTTGCCACACAGGACGAGCTAAATCAAACAAAACAAATAATTTCTAGGTTATAGATGGACGGTTTAAATTCAGACACGGAAAATCATATTGTACAATCATAAATTGAACACATACGTAAAATAAAAATTAAATAGAGTTAAATATTTACAACATGTTACATACTCCCACCTTGCAAAGTGAAAGGTTACAAATTGAACTTTGCAATCTAAAACAAATTAAAAGGAAATTACAAGTCCAATTTGTGAGGAATTTTTATGGTTCTTCCCAATCTGGTTTTGGTATGGTGTATCTCCTCAGAATTATCAGCTCCTTCAATAGGAGAATTGGGAATATGGTCAGCAGGTGAATCAGGACTCTTCTCAACAGGTAAGCCACTTTGCCCTGAAGCCTTCAAAACACTAATTTCAGTTTTAGCTGACACTTCCAGTGGATAAAGTCTTTGGAAGGGACGGATCCTCTCACCATGGGAGGTTCTAATTCTCGCAACTCTAGGAACACCATCTTTGCCAGGATAAACTTCCAAGATAACACCAAGAGGCCAGTCAATACGTCGAATATTGTCATGCCCTATGAGCACAACATCTCCCACTTCTAGAACATCACTTCTCCTTGTCCCTCTGTGGACCAGAAGAGCAAGATATTCATTTCTAAATCTTTGTCTAAGATCTTCACGCAACTTCTGCAAGTATTTTGTGCGTTTTACCAACGAAGATCGATCTACTTTATCTAAATCTGGCGTTTCATGGTTGCTGTTTCCATGAAGAAACATTGCTGGGGTCAAAGGTAGCAATTCATTTGGATCATCTTGTATATATGTCAATGGCCTAGCATTGATTATTGACTCGCAGTCACATAAGATGGTTAGGAGCTCTTCATAATTTACAATAGATTTTCCTAACACTCGACGCAGAAGCTCTTTGAGCATTCTCACAATACGTTCCCACCATCCACCCCACCATGCTGCTGTGGGTGGGATAAATTTCCATAAGATTTTCTGAGCAGTAGAGTATGCAGCGATTTTATCCCAATCTAATGTTTGCAATGCATTACTTGTTCCAACAAAGTTAGTACCGTTGTCACTGTAAAGTACTGAAATCCTGCCTCTTCTAGCAATGAACCGTCTTAAGGCTTGAATAAAGGTATCAGTAGTGAGTGACCGAACTAATTCAAAATGCACCGCTCGGTAGACAGCACAAGTGAATAAAACTATCCAGGCCTTTCCTTGCGACTTAAGATAAAGAGGACCTGCATAGTCTACACCTGTTACTTCAAATACCTTTGTCTGAGTAACTCTATCTCTAGGCAATGGAGCGAACGGTACTTCAACATGTTTAGCTTTATAACGCTTGCAAATCACACACTCAGAAATAACCTGCTTTACTAATCTTTTGGCTCTAATTATCCCAAATCTCTCTCTAAGCCTGGCAAGTAATATTGAAGAGCCTGCATGCATTGCTTTTATATGCTCTTCTCGAATCAATTTCACTACAACATCATTAGCAGGTAAGAGAATTGGAAACTTAAAATATTCCTTCTCACAACTACCTGCAAGTTTGGTTCTTATTCTCAGAAGTCCATCTTCACCTTTAAATACTTGCATTTTAGCGAGAAGTCTTTCATCGTGAAAGGCATTTGACTGCATGGACTTGAGATAGAGAACCTCTGCCTTTCTGAATTCTTCATAGACTAAGCTTCCTTTTAACTTGGTTGCATTTGAAATATTATGAATAAAACGTAGAATCCATGCCACCACTCTGATGTTTCTACTATAGGTGGAAAAATAATCACTCATAATATCTGTTGTTTGAATGTTCACCATAGAGGTCACGATAGCTCTTCTCTCTTTATTCACTTCTTCCTCACTGACATCAACTACCACATCGCTAACAGGCCATTCATGAGGCGATAGATACAACCAACTGGGCCCTTCCCACCATTTGGAATTGCAAAGCTGCTTAGCTGAACACCCTCTACTCGGACAGTCTGCAGGATTCAGTGATCCAGGTGCGTGTCTCCAAGCTTTGACTGGTGTCAGCTTTCAAATTTCTTGAACACGGTTGTGAACAAATACACCCCAAGGTTCTTCTCTCTTTAACCAAGCTAGTACTGTAGTAGAGTCTGTCCAGAAATAAACATTGTCTGTTGGAAATTCTTTCAAGACAGTGGAGGAAAGACGAGCGGATATAGCAGCACCAAGAAGTTCCAGTCTTGCAATTGTTGTTTCCTTTTTACCACAAGGGGCAATTCTAGTTTTACTTTGTACCAATTGTACATGTACAGTATTTCCAATATCAACTCATAGGAAAACAGCAGCAGAATAGGCAAGTTTGCTTGCGTCACAAAAAAAATGCAATGAAATATGTTCAAATCTTCTATCACAGTGCAACCATCTTGGTACTTTAACATGCTTCAAATATTCCAGCTCCTTTAGCCACTTCAGAAAGTCTTGACGTGTTTTCAGATCTACTTCTTCATCCCAACCGATTTTAGATTTCCACAAATTTTGTAGCCAGAATTTTGGTCGTAGCAACACGGGACTAGTGATCCCCAACGGATCAAAGACTTTGTGTGAAGCAGCAAGAATATTTCTTTTCGTGATTATCTCTTCCTTTAGTTCTCTCAAATCGGGAATATTTATTGATAGAGTATCACAATGTCTGTCCCAAATCATTCCCAGGATGATTGTAGGACTTGTTACAGGATCAGATGGGCTGGAGTGCTCCCACCCTCGTAAGTCGAATTTTCTTTCAGCCATGATCTCTGTGGCTACGTCAATAAATTTTTCTAGTTCTGATTGGGTTTCGACACTTGCCAAGCAATTATCCACGTAAAAGCTGTTCATCAAATTTTGAATAATACTCTCAGGGTATTTTCCAAGGCCTTGTTTCGCTTCTTCCAACTTTTCCTCCAAGTGATATTGGATTGTTGATCCTAGCAAGAATGGGCTACTGGAAACACCAAACACCACTCTACAATGCCGGTAGTGTACGAGCTCTCCGTTTTCACCGTGCCATAAGAAACACAGAAAATTTCGATCCTCCTTATATAGACTTATTTGTAAGAAGGCCTTCCGTATATCAGCAGAAACGCCAAATCTATACAGTCGAAATCTTGTTAACATGGAAGGGATCAATTCAATCAAGTTTAATCCCTTTTCCAGACAGTCATTCAAGCTAACAGCTCCCTTTTGTTTTGACGAAGCGTTAAAGACTGGCCTAATTTTCGTAGTGCTGTTCGGCTTCACCACATGTCGATGGGGCAAATAGTGACAAGCATACTTTATTTCTTCTTGGGGAACTTCTTCAATTATGCCTTCACGTTCCCATTCCTTAAAGACTTCACCGTATTCTTGAAATAAGTTTTCCTTTTTTAACTTATGAGTTGTCACTTGCAACCCTTTGAGTGCCAAATTAAAGTTGTCTGGAAGAGGCAAATGATCGTCAAGCCACGGTAGGGAGACAAGGAATCGCTCTTCTTCATCAACCTGGACAGTTCTTAAGAAGTGCTCCACAGACGCTTTATGAAGCTCCTCTTTGGTTTTTTGCTCTGAAGGATCTTCGATCCCCAAGGAATCCAATCTCCACAGCTGGGAGATATCCATCTCTTTCACCAATAGGGAGGTTACCAGCATAGCATTGTATGACGACATTTCATTCTCAGGAGCTTTACCTGACAGAGTCCAACCAAGTAATGTCTCCATAGCAACAAGCCCACATGATAAAACTCTCCGCCGACCAGTCATGAGCTTTCCTATTACATCTGATCCAAGAAGCACTTGTATAGGTTGTGATTCTTCCCCTACATCTGAT
Organism: Argiope argentata; assembly: GCA_026289955.1. NCBI lineage: Eukaryota > Metazoa > Arthropoda > Arachnida > Araneae > Araneidae > Argiope > Argiope argentata. The sequence goes on from JAOUZG010044942.1 coordinate 273,640, forward strand.
AACCTGATGTGCATTTCATGAAGCTCTGAAATCCAAGAACCTGGAGTGACTGATGCAATATTGTCGCATATAGATGTTTGATCTAATGCTTCCATGTTGCATGTGACACTGTTGTCCTGACTTCTTAGTTTTATTTTATAGCAAAAATGTTCACACTTTTCAGATTTAACCCCTCCAAACAATGAATGCATCAGTATTTCTTTTCTAAGTGGAATATATCCCATTTTCTCAACTACATTTTTAATACATATGTCTTTTGAGACCCAGAATCAAGAATTGCTCTAACTGGGATTTCTATGTCATCAGATACGATTTTTAACTTTAAAGTTTGAAGGAACACCCTGGGACTTGAAGTGTTGTTGGCCATGTTAATTTCAACATTTGGACTTTTATTTTCATTCATGTGTGAATCTTGATTCTTAGCCTCTAGAGACTCACACATAAGTGGGACATGCTTTTTCCTACATATCACACATCTTAAAAACGCTTTGCAAGAACGAGCTGTATGCTTGGGTGCTAAGCAAGCAAAACAACATTGCTTCTCTCTTAAAATATTATGCCTTTCAGCCAGACTCATCTTCTGAGCTTGAAAACAGTCTTGGCTAGAGTGTTTCCCAGTACAGAAAACACATTCTCTTTTCACTTCTTTTGAAGCTGTAGTCAATAAATTAGCAGCTGTAGGTACCTTTTTCATTGGAAAATCTCTTACTTTTTTCTTAAATGACTGTCGATTTTCATCTGTACCCAAGCCAAAACCAGCCATAGCCAAATTAATTCTTTCTTCTCCCTCTGTTTCTGCTTTAAAGAAAGTCATTAAATTGGTCAAACGCTCTTTAGCATCAGTTGAGGCTGCTGAAGAAGCACTTCTATTCCATGCTTTCAAAAAGTCCTCTTGAAAACAAGACTCCACCATGGGGTAAAGAATAGATGCACATTTATCAGTAGTCACACCTAAAGTCTCCAAGGCTCTCAGATAAGATTCCAATTTATCGTACAGAGATGTCATTGATATTTTTTCATGCTTCTGCACCGAAATTATCAGTTTCAACAATTCACGAACATAAACTTCAACCAACAGTTCATCTCTGCCAAATCGTGCTTTTCAGCTTTCAATTGCTTTGGCATAATTGGCTGCTGTTGGCGGGAAACTCTCCACTACCTCTCGGGATCGTGATCCATGCACAGTAGCTTGTATAAGATACTGAAATTTATTTTCAGGTGCGATTTCATCATCGTCATGAATGTGTTGAAATTGGCTCCAAAATTGTAGCCAATCTTTAATATCGCCATTAAACTGTCTAAATTCTAATTTTGGAAGATTAAATTTTTTTCTAGCGCCAGATATAGTGTTTTGAGATTCACCTGCAATTGGTAATGTTGCTCCGATTCTCGCCAATTCCAGTTCATGTTCTCTTATTTTTCTATTTTCTTCATATTCTAGACGTTTTAATCTTTCCTCTTTTTCAAATTCTGTTTGCTTTTGTTTTTGTTCTTCTTTTAGTTTTCGCTGACTCACGGCGGTTACTAAAATATTTGTCACAAAATCTGGATCTTCCAAATACTCTTTGCTATTCAAAATAATATCTTTTAATTCAGAAATTTTTACCTTGTCAGGCAGTGTCTCTCCGATTTCTTCTGCTACAAACAACAAGTCCTCTTTCAAGAAGCCTTTAATCGTTTTAAACATGTTTGCATTCAAAAACAATAATCCTGTCGCGGACGCCAGAAATGTAAACAACAGTAGTAAAAATATCTTTGCGGACGCCTTTCAACTATAGTTTACTCAAATGATCAAAAAGATCCCCAGATGAGTAATATATTTGAGAAATGTAAATTAATCCTTATTCTAAATTGATATTAAAAACCTTGATTCCATATCACAACTTTTATTAACAACGGAAAAACACATTCAAAAAACAAAACAAAAACATACATTGTTGCCACACAGGACGAGCTAAATCAAACAAAACAAATAATTTCTAGGTTATAGATGGACGGTTTAAATTCAGACACGGAAAATCATATTGTACAATCATAAATTGAACACATACGTAAAATAAAAATTAAATAGAGTTAAATATTTACAACATGTTACAGGTGTGTTTATATTTTGAAAAAAATAGAATGTATAAAAAATACTTGAAATATTAATTGTTTGCTAAAAATACTCATTCTATAGAACACCAGATTTGGAATTATGCCAATGCATACATGCTTTGTATACGAGAAAGAAAAATAAACAAACGTTCATATCATTAAAAAAGAAAGAAAAAAAATCCACAATTGTTTTGTTGAAACCAAAATGTTGGTTTAGTAATTGCGTAGACAAAACAATTCTAGTCGTATACAGCCCAATACCCTATTTACTTTAAAAAATACTGAAAAAAAGCGTTTTGGAATCAAAGCTTGCGAAAGGTCATATTTTTTTTAAATTAAAAAAGACAAACAGGCCTAGGCCAATACCAACTGAACGATTGAATAAACAAAAGAGTTAGTTCTTGAAGAGTTCTATAGTTCATAAAAAACTATGCTTGATTCAGAAATAAAAGTGGATTTTTGAGAATAAAAGCTCTAATTATATTCTTCTTCTTATTTACAAAATTCACCATTTCCTGTTGCCAAATACACGTCTACCACCTCCTGGTTTGGCGTCAACAAAATGTGAGATTAAGATTTCCACATCGAAGCCTGAATGCGTGGGAGTTGCATTGTTTGAGACAAAGAATAATTGCTTATGTAATCTAATAATACTTTCGAGCATGTTGTCATAATTAATTATATTACTTTGGGAATTCAATGCTCTAATTATAAATGCCATTTTAAAAGTATGTAGGTCATGTTTCAGGGCATCGCAGGGGAAAAAGACCACTATATTAAAAGGTTAAGTAAGCAAAAAATTTTGTATTCACAATATTAAAAGGTTTAGTAAAGGTTTTTTATTTTCATGTTATATAATATTTCCATGTTACACCAATTTTTTTTTCTTTTCACTTTTCCTAATTATATTAAAAATTTCGCTGATAATATTTTCAAAGAATTAATTTTTAGAAGGAAATACTCACAACTTTTGATTAAATTATTCTGCTTCAGACGATTTTTAATTTTTTTTGTCAATTATTTTCGATAAAAGAATTGATTATTTTTCTGGACAGAATAAGAGAAATCAAACAATCATTCTTATTTTGAATGGTTGAAATGATAAAATGATGAGGGGCTTTTGGCATGACGCTCTTTTTTGAAATATTATTTTCATGTATTTTCCGTCCCTTCCCCCAATAAGCAACGATGGAGATATTCTCTCTAGGTGTTCGTTTTTAAACTTTTTTTTTTCATATTTTCAGGAGAAATTCATTAATGAAAACAATAAGAGCTAATGATAATTTTTTAACAAACTTCATGTTATCTAATTAATTAAACCAAAAAAATCATTCGGAAAAAATATTGAATATAAAAAATACTACAAGTAAGTATTTAATTGACTAGAAAGTAGAATCGAGAATCTGCAAAATCTTTTGTAATAAAAATATGTTTATTTGTTTATTCATATGTTAATTATCATTTTATAAAAAAATTATAATTTATAATTTATTTTTTATAAAAATATTTTAGTATCATGTTATTCAAGTTTTCGAGTTATTTCTTTGTAAGAAATATTCTATAAAAACCAAATAACAATAGCTTGCTGAAACCATAAAAGAATAAATTATGATCATCAATAACTAAAAATTGAATTTTTAACTAATTCAGATTTCACTTTTAATATACGCAGAATTTTGCACTTTGTAAAGATTTATTTTAAAGGCGCATGCTTGAAAAGCCTTGGATTACTTTAGTTGCACGAAGAAAGCAAATTATTTTACTTTTATTTAAGAATAATTATTTTCTTCTTCTAAAGTATTTTAATTTCTTGAATTATTTAAGAATTGAATATTGATAAACGAATAATTTTTTTTAAAAAGTCCAGTTTCATCTTATTCAATATATTGTAATGAATTTTGTTTATATTAGATATAAATATTGTAAATATGTATGAATTTTTGTGTAAATCTTGTAAATGTTTGAAAATAATTTAATTGTATATAACTTATTATACTTGAATCACGCGTCAGCTAGATAAGAACTTTCTAAGGAGATTTACAGCAGAAGATCGTCATTTTTCCTTAATATGGTGATGAATGTGTGTTGACGATGAATAGAGATCGCTAACGGTTTTTTAATGCAAGCTAAAATGTTTAGTGGAAGCTAAGAAATAAAGATTTGTGGCGCTAGCTTCATAAGCCAGAAAACATCTACGATACCGAAGTTGACATTTGGTATAGTTTCTATATTACTCGGCTACAGGACTTAGCTTTGCTGGTTCGTATCCCGGCCTTCAATCGGTACATTGGTGACCTTGACAACGCAACCTTCTGCCACAGTCGTGGCGCCATCTACCCGCTGAGAAAACAAACAAAGTCACCAAGTTCACTTGACGCAAGCAAAGCAAAGTTGTCAGACACACTTGACGTAAGCAAGCAGCAAATCGTCAAAACGTTTGGCGCTATAAAAAAAATCGTTCGTCCCTCAGCCGACTCACTGGTGGGGGAGTATTGTGGCGCTAGCTTCATAAGCCAGATAACATCTACGATACCGAAGTTGACTTTTGGTGTAGTGGCTATGTTACTCGGCTACAGGCCCTAGCGTCGCTTCAGTCGGAGCAGATTTGTTCTTAGAGAATATTGGTGAAAGTTCCACAGTTGTATGGAACTCATATAATACTTTAAAACATGGCGCCGTTTCTGAGTTCGCTTAAGTGGGACGCTATTAAAGAGTACGGCGTAACGAGGGGAAATGAGCTATGTTAGTTGGGTTAGCTTGAGAGAGCATCTAAAGCTTTGCTGTTATCTGAGATTTTCGGATTAAGCAGAGTTAATTCGCTGTAAATTTATAGCTCGAGTTACGAATATTTATTACGCGTTTTCCTAGACAATAAAGTCTTCATCTTTGAATCTTTCTTGAGGGACAGTTTCTCGTAATAATGTGTTTAATGGTAAGGTGATAAAATTCTTATTAAGTATGAAGATTTTGAGTGCCATTAGTTGGAAGAAATAATTTCGAACAATTATTATTTATTCTATTATTTTGGTGTAAAATTTTTAAATATCGATAATACTAAAACCTTGAAATCATTCTTTTATCTCACTAAAATCATTTTTCAAAAAACAGTTACTCATTAGAGCAATATTATTATGAATTATCGTATTTATTATACGAATATAATAGACAGAATAGTTTGGAAATTCAGAACAAGTTAACTTTTTAATTTTTTAATGTCTATGAAAATCTATTATCTTAATGACTTTGTTATTGGGAAGAATTTGAGCCTGTAATTGTTGCCCTGTATTAAAAGCTTTGAAATAAAAAAAACACAAAAAAATAGTCACTCTTCGATATGAACAAGAAAAAAGAGAGAGAAAATGTGATCTAACTTCCAAGGATAGAAAATTCAGTGACCTAAGTAGTAACGAATTCTAAACTTCGAAAAAGAAAACACATAATTCCTGTATCGATTATTTCGTAACAAAACCCTTGACAGCTACTATAATGCTTTTCGATTTGTGCAATTAAGCGTTAAGAAAAGGAAAACTAATAATCTTTAGACAACACCAGCTCGGCTTTCTCTATTTATATCTGTTTTAGCGTCTAATAATTAAGAAAAATTCAAAAAAATAAAGGAAATCTTTTAAGTTCGATATTCATCTATATTTATTATGATAAAAGTGGAACGTTATATAAAAAATTGTTTTCTTCAATTTGCTAAAAATGAAATATAAATTTTTAATGAAAGTCAAAGGATTTCTTATACTTTTGAATTATTCTCTATTTAAAAAATTAATTCTTTTTCAATGCAATATATATATAT
>JAOUZG010044942.1:378731-407411 GCA_026289955.1 Argiope argentata
TATAATATAAAGCAAAAATACAATACAAAACAATCTAAAATTGTATATAATATAAAATAAAAATACAATACAAAACAATGTAAAATTGTATAATATAAAATAAAAATACAATATAAATCTAAAATTGTATAATATAAAGCAAAAATACAATACAAAACAATCTAAAATTGTATAATACAAAACAAAATACAGCATGAAATTGTATGATATAAAACAATATAAAATTGTATGATAAAAACAAAAATTAATTTTACAAAAATAATTAAACAGAAAATAAATGTAACATCTAAAAAATTATCTTTAACTATTCCAACTTGATAATTTTACAAATTTTTCTTAATTTTGCCAATTTTTCAAAATTGCTTTTTGCCTCATTTCCAACAACTGTTGCCTTGAAGCTCAAATTGTCATCATTGTTTCACCTATTATCTAATCTAGAGATTTTCTTCCATTGTTCAAAGTTAAGAAGTAATTATTTCGTTTCATACTTGTCTACTTTACGAACCGGATAAAAAAATATGAAGGTCCAATCTAGTGAAATTTAGAAGCTAAATTAACCTGGTCTTTAGTTTTTTGATAGTAAATTGATGGAGGAAATTGATATCCATTAAACAAATTTCGTAAACAATAAACATTATATAAGAAAGTTAAAACAACACGGCTTTTTCTGATAATTTTAATGAATGATAAACAGAAAGTTATGTATTTACAATTTAATTAAAAACAAATATAACCACCATTTCAACTTCCTGGCGCAATTGGTCTAAAATAATTTTAATTTTGTTGACGATAATAGTGTATAAATGAAGATTCAAAACAACTTCTGAGAAATATAAGAGACACTTTATGTAGTTTCAGGTTTTATTGAACATTCTCTGATTAAAAATCAGATAATTTTCTAAACAGTTAAATTAATCTAAATGTGAAAGTCTAACTTTTTAATCTACATGATTTTCTCTATGTATATTAATCAGAAAAAAAAGATTTTCTTTATATATTTGATATAATATTTGTTTCGTTAATGTAATAAATTGAAATGTTTATGTTTTTACAGTTTATTGTTTATTTCAAAAATGTTAGCGCATTTTTTAAATATAAAGAAAAAAAACCCAATTTAACTTAGAATTTAATGCCGGGATAATCAATATTTTTTTTCATGTCTTCTCCATGTGGTGTTTTAATAAATAAGAGAAAAAATAGATTTTATTTATAATTAGCAATATTCATTATTAGCCGCCTTTTCGCGACCTTCCGGTTTTCCAGTATTAATGCTCTCTAAAATTGTTCAATTAATATTTTATATAACTTTGTCTCATAATAGGTTTCTCAGCAAACTATTTTTATTTATTAAATTTTGATAGTCATATCTTCTTCTTCTTATCTCCATCATGGTCTGTCGGAGTCAGACCAGATCAAATAAACCGTTGATTCTGAGATGGCCGGTGACTGTCCAAGGAGATGAATAAATATCCCCCACACTGAGGTCAAGGCACTCAAGGATGTGAGAGGGAGTGGCCTGGAAGAGTTGGCATTGAGGACAAAGGGGAAAGGATTTCATTCGCCCAGAGAATTTAAGACATTTAAAGTGTCCGCTGGCAAGTCGCGAAAGGCAAGTATGGGATGACCTATCACATGAGATGGAAAGAAAGAAACCTGGGTTAGGCCCCTTGTACCAGTTACTTGATGGAGGAACCAGCCAGTCTTTTGTGATGGCAGATTTTTTGACGGAGAAAAGCTCCTGATAGGTCAGCTTGGTAGAAGTGGGGGTATTTTGAAAGCAACCCTCTTTGGCCAGTTTATCAGCCATTTCGTTGCCATGGATGTCTACATGTGATGGCAACCAGTGAAGATGTATTTGATGATGTTGAGAGATGGTCTTGAGCTTATTGTGTATCGAAATACTAGTACGGTCTCCGGCATTTAATCGGTTTTTAAGATGTTGAAGAGCACTGCGGCTATCTGACAAGATCCAGACATCACCAAAGTAGTTCTCTTCAGAAACCGCCTCAAGACCAATCTCAATTGCGAGGAGTTCACTTCTGAAGACAGAGCAAAAGTCAGGGTTACGTTGGAATAAAGAGACTCTGCGATGAGGGGTTTCGATGTAAACCCCACTCCCTGCTGTATTATTGATTTTGCTGCCATCAGTGTAAATTTTAATGTCTGTTTTGGGAATGTTATTGATGATTTCCAAGGCTAATTGCTTAAGGTGGTCTGGAATAAAGTCTTTTTTGTTGACAGGGTCTGTAAAGTTGAAATAGTAATGAACTCTTGGAAGATCTTCAGAAGAGTTTGAAAGGAGTAGTAGAGAATGAGGTTCTACGTTATAATCATATAATTTACTTATATTATTACTTAGGCCTTGAGCCGTTTTATTCATTGTACTATACATCTTCCTCTAATTTTCTATCAGCTTCCATAAAATTCAATTGTAAATTAAAGTAATGATGAGGAAATTGCAGTTAATATAAAGATTTTTTTATTTGTAGAATCCAAGCCTCTCTTTAAAAAATGTGAAAGCAGAGTCTTTCGACATTGAAATGTTATGTACACTACAGAATAATTTTCATAATTTATAACATCTCGAAGTATTATTCAACAAAAATGCCATGAAATCATAGTTCAGTTTTCAGTTCTGTTTTGAAAATGATATCAATACTATCATTAATGATATTAATTTTTTTCGTTTTATGAAATTTAAATTTAAGACAGTCGTTGGAAACTAACAATCATTATCTGCAAAATATTTTTGAAAATCCAACTTTAAAAAAATAAATAAACTTCTATCCTATGCTATTAAATATGGACGATTCATTGTTTTAAATATTAAAATATTAAATCAATCATTATTTTCATAATCGGGGCCAATCAATCTTCACAATTCATGGGAGATGATTGGTTTCTTAGATACAGTCGATGAAGTGAACTAAAATGACCCGCTTTTAAGGTATAGTGATATTGAAATTTTCATTAATCGGTCAGCTTCAATGATTGATTTAGTTCATTTTAGTGCAACTCTTTTTATTTCAGATATTAGTGTTTCAAGAATATTTTGTTAAATATGAACCACGGGATAGAGTATGTATGTAAAAATTAAAAATTCATAATTCATCAGTATTTTTCGACTCAATTTACATAAAATATAATTATTTATTTCCTTTATGCTGTTGTTGTGTTGTGACTAATGACACTTTCCGTGGACAAGTCCCCGCTGATACGATCAGCAGATTTTAAGCCTAAGAAATGCGTCTCTTTGTTTGACAAGTAGTGCATTCTAGGGCCAAGAGTACGACTTAGCTACACACACATCACAAACCTTTTTAGAGGGTGGACTTCATTCATACAAACTCATTCATACATCTCAGATCGTAATTTAGACCTGGAACAAAGAATGAACCCCTCTGACCCAGTACCCCCAGTGGTATCACTCTCGACGTGGAGGACTTTGCGACCACGAACAGATTTAACGAGCGCCAGCCGCCACACACTTTTTCATTTAGACCATTTGTTAGCATTCTATTTCTATTACAAAAACTAGCTGTTGGGCTCCAATTAGATCAGAACATCTTGTTCATATTAAATCATATTTGTCATAAATAAAACTGTTTAATTGAATCAGTAATATATGTATTTAAAAGACCAGAGAAAATATTTCCTTGCATTTAATTTTCAAAAAATATCATATTTTATATTTATTTCATTTCATACAGACTTGAGCTGAAAATTAGTCTTTTATATTTTTAATCAGCAAACATAGCTAACTTATTTTTTAATTTGAATTTTTGTCAATATGATGCCAACGTGTTGAAAAAACTTATTTTTACATTAACTTGCAATCTGCTCGTGTACTTAAATTTTATTTTTATTTTATGCGAAATAACCAGCAAAAAATATAATTAAATTATTTTTTAAAAATTCGTTAAAAATAGAAATTTAATTTATAGGTTAAAACATTAGTATAGTTGAAAAGATTATTTTTTTTAATCATCTATATAGTATAAAAATTACTTTTGTGACTTTATAGACGAAAAACGCCAAAATTTCATTAAATTTTTAATTAATTAATATTTTAGCTATAAATTTACAAAAATAGCATTATCGTGCATATTTCGAATCTTAAAGATACGCACGTTTCCAATCAAGTAGCTATAGGTTAAATAATCTGGTCTATACAATACTAACACACACACGCACAGAGAGAGAGAGAGAGAGAGAGCTTTATTATAAGTACAGATTTACTTTTTTTATTGGAAATAAAAATACAAATACACAGATAAAATCCACCATAACATTATTTGTACATTGAACAGTTTTTTTGGTAAATTTATGTGTAAAATTATAGTCTGTCATTTTTTTTTCTTTTTTACGTTTTAATGGCATTTTAAAAATTCGTTTGGCTTTTCAATTTTACTTATTTGACTTTCTATATTTCAATTGATTATTTTCAAAAAAAGGTAGATTGGAAAGAAACAAAATCTATCTTTCATCGCAGTCATGGTAAGTCAAATCGACATCAGATAAATCAGAAGTTCATCCCATTCTGCATTGTATTTCTTGTTAAAACATTTTAATCAAATTGAATTATAATCTGATCAAATTGTAGAAAGAAAATGGAATTCAACTGTGCTAACTCAACGCAATTGGAGATGTATAGTACAGATATATATGTAAAATCCACGTTTGAGTGTAAAAAGTTTTGCTGAACTTTTTAATACATTTTGTCTCATTTTCATCTGAAATTGTTCTAAAAGTTCTGATAACTGGAAGGTTCAACACTAAAATTTTTTTAATGTCTTCAAATAAAACCTTAAAAAAACTTAGCTTTTTCTTTTCGAAATCAATGATCAATAAGCCTGAAATATATATTAGAATTATATCTTTTTTGTGGATGAAATCAAATGGAAATTTTTGTGTTCTGATGGAGGAACAATATAGTAAAGAAAAGTGAAAAGGCGAAAAACTGAATCCAAAGAACTAATTGAAATGTTAAAATATGGGCAAGAAATAGTTCTTTTGTGGAGATGTGTATTAGCTTCAACAGAAAGTGATTTAGTCTTGAACTATGCTCTTTATTTGAATATCTTAAAAGTCAAAATAAAATTATTAGCTTTAAATTCGGGTATAGAGTGCAGTTGTTTTTGGAATTTATTATCAGGATAATAATTTTAAGCACACTGCTTTTAAAGTTCGCCCATGGTGTCGGGTTAAATATCATTAAAAGTTAAAAATATCATCCTTATCACAACTTTAAAACCAATAGAACATATTTCTAGATATCTAGAAGTAAAACACAATGGCATTATCGTTAATATGAAAACCAAATTTAAAACAAAAACGATGAAATCATGGAAGAACAAACAAAATTATGAATAAATAAATTCCAGTACATTCGATGACCAGTGATTTAAAACCAACAGTAGCTACAGCAATCTATCCAACTAATATCTAATTGACCAAGAAAGCACAATATTTTATCAATACCTACAGATGGCTTTAATCCTTTATATGCTGATCATACTTAAAAGTGTCGATTAAATTAAACTGTTATCTTTGTATTATGACTATTCATAAGCGGTATATAAAATGAAAAAGTATACAACGATTTTTGGGAGGTTATCATTTTCTTTCTTTCTTAATAATTATTTTAAAAAATGCTTTTTCTATATTAAATAATTAATAAATTATTAAAATAATTAATAAAAATTCTTGTAAGAATTAATTACAAATATTAATTATTTTATCTATATTATTATTTTAGCTTTTATTCTAAATTACAATTACAATTACATTTCATTAATTACAATTACATTACAATAACATTATTTTAGCTCTTATTCTAAAATATTAAATTTTAGTAGCGGATAGAAAAGTACTTTATTACAATTCGTAAATGTACGAATATTTTAAGACTCCATTATAGGTCCATTAAAATTATAACAATTTCTGTCAAATTTTGCAGACGATTTATTGTAATAGCATATTTTAATCGGAATCTTTCTTCAAAAATTAAAACTAATTTTTAAAGAATGATTCCGATTAAAATTTGCTATTACAATTCAATCGATTAGAGTCTTTAAAGTTTTCAAATAAATCAGAAAGTGCAATTAGAAACTTTAAATGGCTTTATTACTTTTTTACTTTAATTAATCAGAAAATAGTAAGAATTTTTATAAATTAATAATATATATTTTTAATTTTAAATAAATAAAATATCAACTCTTGCCAGATGTTACATAGCTTCCGAAAAATTTGGCAGACGACTTTTGCAATTGTATATTTTGATTGAAATGCAATTTAATCAATGCAACAATTCAAAGCAATTCAATAAATTATTTATTTTTATACTTTTTAGTTTAAGGTTGAATAAAAGTTTCAAAAATGTAAAAAAGTTTTGTTATTCATTTTTTAGAATGAATTCATCGGGTTCCAGATGGAGATGAAATATAAACAATGAACAAAGTTACATTTGTAAATCATCAGAAATTTTATAAATGAATTCTTTGAATTTTTATTCCTTTAAATTTATATATAATTCTATCCCAGCTGCATTGCTTTTATTTTTGAATTTTATCATTTGTAGAATTTTGTGCTCTAAAAAGGGGATGCATGGTATAGTTTATTTGAAATATATATTCTTAATTAATAATTAATTTCTTGTAATAAAAATTTGCAATTTGAAAATGATTAAATATTTTCTATCACTTTGTGTGCATACCAAATTTTTGGTTCTGTAATTTAGAGTTTATATGATAATGCATTAAATTAGATGTTATTTTATATTTTCCATTATTAAAGTTGTATCATGTATTTACATTTTTTAAATTAACCTGGAATTCAAAAAAGCATTTGTTTGAATTAACGCATGTTAGTTTGATCGCCGGTTTAAAAGAGAGAAAAGGAAATAGACAAATTTCAACATTTGATTATCATATCAAATTTCGAAAAAAAATTAGAAATTATTGCAATGGAATTTTTTTAATTTCTTTGCTGTACCATTAAATTAATCACTAAAGGCAATATTTACAAATATAATTTTAAGATGGGCATTGCTATTTTTAATAAATTAATCTATTATGGTATTTCCAATTAGCTTTTCGGACGAAATCTGAGGTAACGATTATGTACTTATTTATTTATTGTGTTTATAAATTAATGGTTCCTATATTTAAATATATAAATTGCCTTTTATGCTTATTTATCGTAGTTAGAATTAAAATAATGTTATAAAAATTATTAAAAACCAGAAAAAGTATCAACATCTAACTAAACATCACTGCATGAATATTTAAACATCACTGCATGAAGTGGCTTAAAATTAATAAAGAAATCTGAATAATAATTTTCAACATTTCTGACAGAAAAAAATTAAATTATGTCCTGAACTAAAAGTATAATATGATGGAAAAAATATTATTGGGCACTTTTATAGGAATTCAATTATATATATTATAAATGACAATATTTTGTTTGAAATAAAGAAAAAGACATCGATTTTGATTGAATTTGGTATGTGGCGTTCTTTTGTGATGGAAAAAAAAGGATTAATTATTGATGTTTAACAAATTACTTCAACTTTTTAATAAGTTAAAAAATGACTAAATTAGTTATGTTTGATATACCTATATTCTTTACAAGGTTAATTGAGTCTAATTTTTTTCATTGCATTTATAAATATTTCTCAGTTGCAAATTTTTTTAAAAAATAAAGATTTTATATTTTCAGGCAAAGAATTTGATGTCAAAGAATTCAAACTTCTATAAGCAGCAGTTTATCACTTTCTCTTCTGAAATTATTATTGGAGTAAGTTATAATATTTTCTTAATATCTGAAAGCATTTTATTATGTTTCTAGATTCAGGAACATATATATTTGAAAAGTGTGAAGAATGTTAATTTCTCATAAGTATGCTTAGTGATTTTCTCTAAAAAGAAATAATTCTTTATTAATATATTTTTGGATTATTATTTTATCAGATTAAAAAACTCTAACCTACTAAATAATTATTCATATTAAGCCAAACAGAATCCAGGTTAGCAAACTACAACATAGTTGCCAAAATAAAGTAGCATGCAATTAGCATTTCAATATTTTTTTCTACGATATGCTAAAAGGTGAATGTTTATGAAAATAGTTTTTAAAGAATTGAAATTTGCATCACAAATTTCAAGTTATCAAGTAAGAATTTTTTTAGAATTTATAAAAGGCTATATACTTTTGTACTGAGTACACTTCATGGCAAATATTCGTCATATAAGGATCTCTAACTATTTTTATTTTCTCTTATATGAAGTATAGAGAAAGAACAGTAATTGCCAAAACATTTTGGACCCGAGATTTTGACAATATTTTCAGTTTATATCTTTTTGAAATCAAATGACACATTTTTGAGAAATGATGAACTGTCTTTAACAAAGACAATTAAAAAAACCTTACATGACGCCTGTCTGATTATATTTTTAACACGGTTTTTACAATAAATTTGTAGATTTCTATTCAATATTGAGCAAAGCCCTCTCATAAAAAGTCTGGTTGTCATGCTGTTTGAATGTAAATTAACTTTATAATTAAAAAAAGATAGCTAAATGAATAACATTTGGCACATACATTTAATTTCTGTAGTTTAGCCACCTGTCACATTTTGAGTTAAATCCAACTCTATGGTGATTGTCTGTAGGTCTGTGCTTTCAGAACATATAAATATAACAACTCAAAAACTCAATGAGTTGAATATATTAAATTTGGTATGGAATTCTGTGAGTACAAGTGCATCTTTTAAACATATTTTTGTTTCAATCGATTTGTAAAAACACGCGTAACATACAGATTCAATTCTTGGATTTTATTAAATAGATACCATAATTTAATCGCCAAATAACTCGCCAAGGATGACATGATATAAAAATACTAAATTCATTCCAAAGGTTCATATGTTGTAAATACTGTATGTTTTTGCTATGTAAACCATTTTCTTAATCATGACAAGTTTATTACAGAATATACGAGAAAGTTTTTGGAAGAGCACTCGATTATTTTTAGAGAATATAATCATACTCTACTTCTTATATTTGTTTTTTTTTTCATAAATATAATCCATTTGCTAAACTTGAATCACTATTTTTTGTGAAATGGCGAATAAACTTTCATTTCTTTAAGCGTTTGAGCATATAGTGATAATCGGAAACTGAATGTACTTTCTTAAAATCTGCATGTCCTAACAATATTTGAAGTATTTTCTAAAGGTAATCTTTTTTTACATAATATTGCCAATAATCTTTCTGCTACGTTAATTTAATTCTTCCAAATATTGATTTTTTGTGCACGTGAATTTAATCATTTACGGAATAAGGAAATAAGTTTAGAATATAGTAATATTTATATCAAGTCAATTTTTTTCTGTGTTTCAAAATGCATTTCTAATAAAACATGATGTTTTAATATCAGAATAAACTAACGAGAATGGTCTCCGCAAACTTTTCTCGCCTGTCATCTAATAAACTTGCAAGCCAGAAAACATTTTACATATCATTGACGTTCAAAACTTCCTACAAATTAACTTTTGGCGTGAATTAAAATTTGTCCTGAATTCATTGTGTCATAATTGGCGAGTTATTTGGCGATTATTCACTTGAGATGCTTTTCACAACGGAAATGAAATCATAATTTCAAACAAAATTGCACTTGTAGTCGTTAAATTCCACTCAAAATTTGATGTATTTGAATCATTTGTTTTTAAAGTATCACATTTACGTGTGTCTGAAAGTACAGACAGACAGGCCGTTAAACCACGGCCTGATTCTTTTCAAAATTTGGTAGGCGTCTGACTATAGATGTTAAAGTTGTGTACGGAGTTTTACTATCTACCTCTTTTTGTTTCGTAGTTCTAATGTTAATTATAGTCGAACAGACAATACAAACGGACTTCCTCTAAATAAATTTAATTCAAAATTTAATAGAAATATACAATTTTTATTGTAAAGACTGTATGACAAATTTCAACCATTTAACTCAAAGCGTTTTTGATTTATCTTTGTTACAGACAGACAATTATTTTTTAAAAAATGTATTTTTCAAACTGAGGGAAGTTTAATACATGGAGATTCGTCAAAATGCTGAATTCAAATTTTTGACGATTACTGCACTTTCTCTATTATGCGTAAAGAAGAAAAAAGAAAAAAAAAGCTTCCATTACAGAATATTTATCGTTTAAAGTAATCGCTTTTGAAATATTCAGAGAAACAACGGACAATATTCAATCAGATAAAATCGTCTGGCAGGTGTTGCCAAAGAAAAGGAATAATTTATCTTTTTTAATGCATTGCATATCAGAAAATTTCAGTATAATGACTTTTTTATTTATAATAAAGGTGAATCTGTATATGTATAGATGATTATTCGGCTAGACCATTTGAACTAGAGCTATCAACTTTCGTTTATATATCTGCCAGATGGTATATAATTGAACCTTCAGATGAAATTTAATTATTAAAAATTAAGCAAAATTGTAGCCTTTCCCAGCAATAATTTCCGAAATTATTAAGAAACAAAAATGAATATTGTATTATCTCAAATTCAATAAATTTAATTTCTATTTCAAAAACAAAAGAAAATTAATCTCTGCTTGTAATTAATTTTTTAAATAATATTCGTATTATAATTTTCATTTACTTATAAGAAAGCTGATTGTGTGCAAATCTTAGTATCGGTGCGTGTGTGTTGAATTCCTATAGATTTAAGTATTTTACATATTAGAGTTATCATAATTGTTAGATGTACGCTTTAGGGGGGGTGAAAATGTACACCAAGAAAAGAGTTGTTTGAAATTTTAATTTTGAAGTGAAATTTTGGTTTGTTTCAGAACTGATAAAAATATTCAGAAAGTATAAATATATTACGTAAAATTTACATCACCTTAAAATTAAAAATATTACCTTTTCAAAGATAGCCACATCTTTTGTCATAAAATCCTGATTCCATTTTTAATGTATTTTAAAAATATTTTTTAAAATATTATTTCCAATTATTCATCTCACAAAAATAAAAAGTAAATTCAATCATTGCAAATTAATGTTGCCATCACCGGATCAAAAGTTCATTTTAAATTTAATTTAGTATATAGTTAAATCTCACTGCATATTAAATCTAAAAAAGTGTGTGTGTGTGACTAATGGCACTAGCCGTGGGCAAGCCCCCGCTGATACGATCAGCAAATTTTACGGCTAAGAAATGCGTCTCTTTGTTTCACATCTGGCGCCATCTAGGGCGAAGAGTACGACTTAGCTACTCGCACGCCACAACCCTTTTTAGGGGGGATAAAAAAAGTGTAAATATTAGAATATGACTTTATGAAAAAAAAAGTCTTAGGGTTTCGAGTTCGAAACCCGATTTCACCATAGAACCAGGGGGTCTGTTGCACGTTAAATCGGTCAGAGCCAAACGTCCTTCCGCTGGTGTATTGTGGTGGGGAGTTGGAGGTATCTGCTCAGATATCGTCCTGGTCATCTGATCGTAGTTCAATATTACAGAATCCGTCCCAAAATAGCCCTAGTGTTGCTTTACAATGAGGCGTTAATATCTCTAATTTAAACTTATGAAAAAAAACCAAAAAAAGGCATGTCATCTGGTAGAAAAATAAACTAAGAAGTTTTCTATGATAAATATAATTTTTTATAACGGGATTTTATTAGTGTGCTAAAAAATTAAGCATATATTTTTTTTTTACTTTTCAGTCATTAATTTGTTATTCAATTCTATACTCTTGTAGGCTTGCAATGATATTAACCCTTTTTAAGGCTGTGGTAAATATCTTACCACCAGCTTAAAATATTTTCAAATGTTGTAGCTCCAAAATCAACCAGAAACGAACAAAAGTGTCATATTCAACATGTAATGATACTTTGTGTTCAGCTTCTTGTTATGTTGTTTCACCAGAATAATTTAAAATAATGCATTTGTTAATTTACATTGTATTTGGTTTTTCTACCACTTATTTCATGTGTAATAAATACATTTTAAATTTTGAAATAACTAATAATAAATAGCTATACAAAAATCATATTTACTTGTGAAATTATTTATATTTCATATTTTACCATTGAATAAGTCAGTAAAATGCTATTGCTTGGTTTGGATTGTGGAAAACATGCGTTTCCACCTCTGTAATAAACTACATTACAACAAAATTTTAACAAAAATACTTTTTTTAGTCATAATTGAGCTTCTTTTTTCCAAATATAACGTAAAATGAAAACTTTGGAAGAAAACTGCTTGCGCCCGTTAAAGGGTTAAGATCGATTCACTTTCACACTAGTTCGAATCCAAACTTTAAATAAA
The DNA here is from genome assembly GCA_026289955.1 of Argiope argentata. Taxonomy (NCBI): domain Eukaryota; kingdom Metazoa; phylum Arthropoda; class Arachnida; order Araneae; family Araneidae; genus Argiope; species Argiope argentata. The sequence continues at coordinate 391,062 of JAOUZG010044942.1, forward strand.
TTCACATATTAACAATTAGTTCAGCTGTGAGATTATTAAATTTGTGTGATGTACATTATTTATCCAGTAACATCTTCCGTTTTCCTAAATAGTTTATTTCAGATTCTTATATATATACATGCTTCTATAAAAGGTCCATTGTTTAAAAGTTGTATTGAGAAATATCGCAGGAAATGGCCACAAAATGATTCAGATACATCTTGGGATAAAATAAAAGTAGCATTCATTATTGTATAAAGCCTTTTAATCATAGGCTTATAATGTTTGAAAAATACCAGATGTTTCTCGTTTGCCGAAAGCTGAACTAATTCAGATTATTACTGATGAATTTGTTACTAGAGGGAAAGATTGTTATTTTTATTCATTTGATTGAAAATTACCTAGAAAGAAGACCCAAATAGGTAATTAACAAATTAGCTTTTTTTTGTTCATATAAGTATATATTTCATATTACGAGGATGAATTAGTTAAATATTTATTTTGGTTACTGTAAATAATGAGCGTTTTTAATTAAGTATTGTATAGTATATTTATAAAATTAAATGTATCTTTCATGAATGCAGATAATACTGTATAATTACAGATGTAAAATTCAGAAAGAAATACGCTTTGAAGCCTAAATTTAAAAATTTTCATTTATAATTTTTTGTTTATCTTGATAATATTTCGTCTCTTTTTGTCCTCGTCATTATTTCTTATAGTTACTGAAAAAATATGCATGACTAAAATAATGTTAAAAAAATATTTTGTCACATTAAAAAAAGGATTTGTGCATCTGAAATAATTTTTTGAATTTAAAAAAAAGTTTTGTATATTAGTAAACTTTTTCCGAGTCCATTTAAGACGTAAAATTAAAAAACCTTCTTCTTACATTTAAATTTTGTATCTGAATTCCTAATTTATATTTTAGTTGGTTTTGCAAGCAAAAAAATTATATGAAATAAAATGTAATAAAGCTGTTTTTTTATTTAATTTAAATTTTAATATTATTATTCACAAGAAATTTTCAAGCATCAATGTCTCTCTTTTACTTTTTTACTACGTATTTATTTATATATTTTAAGTTTTACATAATTTTAATTCATTTATATTAAATTAATTTTTTTTAGTTTAGCATATAACACCGTTGCGAAAAATGAAAAACAACCATATCAATATTTTTTTATTTACTTCCTTTTTAAAGTTTTATTTTATGTGATGTATTTCGTAAGCTGTTATTTTATTTTTAAAGTTTACTCTTAATCATAAAATGGTATTTATCCACTCTAATAGAGATCGAATTTTAAAAGGTTTTTAAACTGGTAGGCACAAACTTTCAGTTGGAAAAATGCTCTAAATATGATGGAGCTTAATATTTTGTATAATTAAATTTAAAATAATATAACTAGAACTATTATAGTGCTTTAGCTTTCGCCTAGTCCTCTAATTTCAAAGTTCCTATTTAAAAACAAAAATATTCTAGATATATATAAGTTTATTTTTGTTATATTATTTAAAGCTGTTTGAAGCAATATAAGATTTATTTTCAGACGGATTCCGAAATTTTAAAACGCATTCAGATAACGAAAATGACAATTTTGTTTGCAGCGCTTCTCCAAATTTCCACATTATGCATGAGGGAAGACTCCCAACGGATTCGAATGTTTTTAAGAGGGGGGGGAGGAAGCTCTACACATAGAATAATCCTATCCTGCTATTGCTCAGTAATGCAACCGTTTTAAATAAAATAAGCGAAAATTTCTGAAATTAAAATTGGCAGAGTTATGACCCTTTGATATTCATTCTTTTAATCAATTTGAATAGCTCCCTTGAGAATGATTTGGCAATAGATATCCCTTTGTGAGCTAAACAACTGTTGAATGACCTGAAAAATTAATATCGAAATTCCAGGACATAATTAACTTTGACTGAATAAGAACGATACTTATTTATTTAAAAATTTAAGTATGGCAAAATTATTTTATTTAATACTAGCCGCCTTTGGCAACCAATCGGTTCGCCAGTATTAATACCGACTAAAGGGTTCAATCAATTTTTTATATAACTTTTATTATATAACTCCGAACAATATGTGCCGTCAACTGAATGTCTTTTGCCATTTGTCAATTTTAACATATACCTACGCGCAAGGGCAAATATTGAGTTATAGAGTTTTATTTCAATCGGTTGAATGGTTTGGCAGTGCATAAGGTACAAACAAACAAAAATTCATTTTTATATATGAGATAAAACAAACAAAAAATTAGGATTTCGCTATTTTCAGAAATATAGCAGATTTTTTAAAATAAAAATAAGCTTTAATGTTATTCTTTTACTTTTATAGACCTGGTTTGGGTATTTAAATGTGTTAGTTTTTCATATTACATGAACATTACAAGATGTTTAAATTATTGCAATGAGTTCTTTATATGAACTTACACATATCTATGACTTGATTTTTTTTCCAGTTGGATTTTAGATTCCCGCCAACATGAATGAAACCGCAATTCCAGATGCCGACTATCTTTTACAATATGGAGGTAAGATGTTTTTGAAAGTTCATTTTTTAAAAATATTTTATGAATTTAATATAAGGCATCTAATGAAATATCTATTACTTTAGGACTATTTCCATATCTTTTCTAAAAATGTAGAAGTTGAAGAAAATAACGATTGTATTGTCGTGTATGTGTGTATAGGCGCTTTACAAACTAGAATGTTTGATTTACAGCTGCAAACCTAACGACACAGATGCTCGGGGGGTAGGACTGGGAAGTTTAGAGAATTCTTTTCTGGAATTTTATTTAATTGAAGACTAAGCAACAGTTTGGCTTTTTATATTTTTAGTAGTAATATTTCAACGTGATAGTTTTCCATTGCTGATTGTCAAGATATTGTAGCTCAGTATTAAAACCCACTCCTACACATACAAAAACACACGCACCTGAATGACCGGATGCTGTAACCACTTAGATGGTAGCTATGATATTAAGTTCTAAGGGTTACCGGTCACGGTATCACCAATCCTATAGGGGGACAGTTCCCTCATTGGCAGATAATAATCACTAGGGCAGAGAGAACCACCTACCATTGTTGATCAGATATAAAAATTCGGTTCATTTATGTATGCTTAATAAGATTTGATATAAAATATGCTTCGGATAAAATTTTAGAAATTTATTTACTTAATAAGCTAAACTTTAATTGTAAGTTTAGCTTATCTAAACCTAAGGAAATGCATGTCGTATAAAAAAACGAATACAGGCTTAAAAATATTCTGAACTGTACTTCTAAGAAAATTTGAGAATTTCAAATATTTTTGCTATTAAAATTATTGTATAAAAATATTTGATTTAAGTGTTTCGGAATAATTATTAGTACCTTCATATCTTTTTCTTCAAATACAGAATTTATATCTTTCAGAAAATTTAACTGTTTTTTTCCAGTCAGTACTAGAAAAGAACTATGCGTAGACAGCTATGTAATATATAGAAACAAAAAAAAAAAACGAAAATATGTCCAAAATGTTTACACTTTTTAAACGGGTATTTGCTTTTGAAACCTGGCTCAAATCGTGTTCACACTCGTACAAGCACATATACAGATTCACAAATATGTTCACACATACACACGTACATATAAACACATACTAACACACACAAACACTCACAAATACATTAACAAACATTCACTCATAAACACATACTCACACACATACACTCGTACACACACACGTACTTATACACACAAACACTCGCACTCACGCGTACACTCACACACTCGCACACAAACACGTACTAGCCCACACACTCGCATGCATACACATTAGCGTACATAAACATACTCGCACAAACCCAAACTCGCGCACCCCGACACACGCGCACATACAAAAACACTCAACCACTCGCGTACTCACACACTTACACACAAACACGTACTAGCCCACACACTCACATGCATACACACTAGCGTACACAAACATACTCGCACAAACACAAACTCGCGCACCCCCCGCACACACATATATTCCCTCACTTGTACACACACATTAACACACTCGCTCACTCACTTGCATACACACATACACAGAAACTTACACAAACGCATGCGCATATTTGTCTCTCATGCAGAATATCCTTCAACAGACAATCATTGCATCACTAATACTTTAAATTGTGGAAACTTTCTAAATGAAGCGATTTCCTCCTGATTCCTAATGCCTCTTCAATGCCGATATATGCAGAAATCGAGACAAGATGTATGTTTCTATTGAACATATTGGAAAAATCCATATCTGACCAATGGGTGTTCGGTGAAAAGAGAACAACATCTTCAATGATAGTAAATGCACGTTCTGAAGCACCAAGCATATATTTATAATTGCAAAACACATATGAAGCTTGCACAAAATAGTGCTCGCAGTAAAAAATAGCCGGCAAACAGAAAATCGATGATTAATCAAAAGTAACATCTTAAATCACCCAGAGAGAACTCGCTCAACTAATGGCTTAAACTTGACTCACTTGATTGAATACTGATTCTTCTCAACATTGTTTTTCTGTTTTTTATACTTTTTGTGGAAAGGCAAAATATTTTATTAAAAAATATCGTTAACTTCCATCCTATTCATTAAATCGTCGAAATTTCACCAGTCTCAAGAACATTTTTACATCTACAGTCAGACAGTCATTAAGGTCGGGAATCATTGACTCGTCACCTATTCAGCAGTCCTGAAAATATCTGTAAAATTATCTTCCTTACTCATTCCTACTCTCATTTCTTTTCAGATCCCCGCATGGAAAAGTATCCGTTTATGAAGGAACCTACGGCAACCTTTACTCTGGTGGCAATGTACCTTCTGTTCGTCAAAGTGGTTGGTCCCCTCTGGATGAGAAACCGGCAACCCTACGAGTTCAGGAATTTTATGATCGGGTACAACTTGTTCACGAGTGCCCTTAATGCATGGATATTTTCCCACGTACGTGAATATGATTTTATAAAACTCATTTAGATATTTAGGCCGGAATAGTCTGGTTGGTAGGACGTTGGATTCGCATCCCTTGGATTGCGAATTCAAACCCACCAGCCGAAGACTCTTCGTGTGTGGAGTGGTTGGAGCACGGTAAACTTGCAGTGGTCATAAATTACTCCATGTTGAGAAAATTACCATTGGAGGTACTAGAGCAGATGTGATACGATCGTTGGATGAATGAATGTAAGGCATAAATGAAGTCCACCATGTAAAAAGGGTTTTGAGACGTGTGCGAGCTAGAAGTCAGAATTTTACCTTTGGGTGCTCAAGGGTCCATACCGTCAGCAGCTACTACACCCCTCCTACCGTTGTAAAGCAGAATACAAATACAAAAACCACAAGTTTTTCTAAACCGAACTCTTTATCCTGTATATTCGTCCATAAAAAATAAATGATTGTTTTTAGGAACAAATAATTTCCAAAAGAAGGAATTTTCAATTTACTTTTTCTGTTTTTCGCTATATTTCGCCGCACTTGTTTAATAAACATTTTGATTTGCCATAAATTTGTTGTCTGAGAGTTCAACATTTAATTTTAAAACATTTCTTGAGAAAATATTTTTTACATTATCTTGTGACTCTTCTTTTAATGACAAATTTTGTATTTCAATTATACTGGTTTATTAAGTTGTTAGATGAACATTCAGTGTCAAATTCTTTTGTGATAAACTATTTTTAGTCATATTTTATATTTTTTTGATAAACTTTATTTTAATTAATATTGAGTCATTTACAAGTCAGATTAACGTCTCTTTTTGAAACATTTAGTGATAAACTATTTTACATATTATTTTCTAAAACCGTTTCCTAACACATTCATAATTATTACATTCATTATTAAATAATTCATATTTAAACTCCAATTAGGTGATGACTTTTTTTCAATTTCTACTATTAGTTAACATTCTCCCTATATTTATTTATATATTTTGTTTAAATAAATTTTCAGTCGTTATAAAATACTCTTTATTCATCTTCTCAAATTCAAAGACTTTTTTTTTATTTGTAGTGTATGACACTTGACGTTAATATATTTTTTCGAATGTTAATTTATTAATTAAATTTAATCAATTTGTAATACTTTAAATAAAATTTTAGCCGTTTTTAATGAAAATTAAGATCAACAGGCAGTATCTCAATCTGTAAAATGCGAGGTTTTCAGTAATTTGGAAGGGAATGCGATCTCACTTCCTTATAAAACCAACAATTTTTTTGATAAATTATTAATATTAATTGTAATTAATTCATAAAAAGTCGATAATTTTTTTTTCTTTTTTGGATCTAAATAGGAATTGACTTACATTTTTTTATATCACTTTATATTATTTATAACTTTTTTAGTCATAATGCAAATTTAATGATTTTTAAGATTTAGGTGTTTATTGATTTGTAAGATAACGATCCCTTTTTGAACATTTTTGTGATAAATTATGAATCATTTAATTTTTTCAACTTTTTTTGCCACATTTATTTTACTTTTGTTTTTCCTACCCATCTCATAATCCATAATGTTTGCAAAATAAAAAAAAGCAGAATATAATAAGAGTAAAATAAATTTTTTATAATTCACCCATAAAAATATTATTTTTTAAAATCTGTTTTATTTATTTAATTTAATCTCAACTATTTCAGTTTGCCTTTCGTTGGCTAACCAAATACAGTTGGCGCTGTGAACCCATAGATTTTTCCCACAATGAGGACGCCTTACAGGTAAATGAATTAAGATCCTATATGTACTTAGATCGCCAATTTAATTTTTTAACTTCATCTATTTCTGTTGCTGTTTCTCTAGAGCTTAAATTATTATACAGGGTATCCATAATTAAACGACCCTAATTTTAAAGTTGTTTACAGACGAAACTACAGTTCAGAAAGTTGTGAAGTTTTGTATAGAGCATAATAAAAAGATGAGGATTTGTTTGAGGAAATAAAAAACATTTCAAAATTTCACCACCAAGGGCAGTTTTTCAAATGAATTAAGTCAAGATGGAGCTCCTCCACACATTAGCCGTTGAGTAAAAGACATTCTCCATTATCATTTTATTGAAGAATGTGCCATCAGTCGTCACTTTCGCGATATGGGGCCTCCCCGGTCTCTGAACCTAAATCCAGGTTACTTTTGGCTTTAGGGACATTTAAAACATCTGATAAATCATGATAATCCAAAACACTTTACCTGATTTAAAAAGCAGCATCTCATAGCATGTTCTTACTCTTTACCAGAACACACTAAGGTCAATTGTGGTACATGCTATCTTACGATTCCAGGTGGTTGGGGAAAATGATGACCGTCATGTTGAACATGTTTTGTTGTAATTAAATTTGTCAAAAATACGCTAAATGTGTAATTCATTTGGAAAAGGACCCTGGTGGTGAAATTGTGAACTGTTTTTTTTTCTCATTCCATTAAAGAAATTCTCATACTTTAATTATGTCCCATACAAGATTTCTGAACTATAGTTTCACCTGTAGTCAACTTTAAAGTAGGGTCGTTTAGCTATGGACACCCTGCATATTTTTAAACAATTTTCTGAGATGGTTGAAAGTTATATAGTTTCAAACTGATCTGAAATTATTTTGAAGACAAAATTTGGCATTCAAAATTTGAAAACAACATTGAATTACTTGCAGTGACAAGAAATTCACTAGAAATTCACTTAACATTTTTATCTATCACTCATAACGACAACGCCACACGTATTACTCGATACCTTACAGAAATCGGTAAAGAATCATATCTTTTAAATGATTTAATTTTCAACCTAAGACTCTTCTCTGGCGAATAATCTCAATATAATCAAATAATCAATGAATCGTGAATATCTTTTATATTTTATTAATTATTGCCCGCTGACGTGTGCAGCACGTCGTTGGAGCATCTCTCGACGTCTGTAGCACGTCTTCCTATTGCAAGTGGTTAAAAATTATTTACTATCATAATCAAACATTAATATATTTAAGATTAATTAAAATTAGTTTTACATAAAAAAAACTAATACAAGGGTATCATAAAAAAGATGTAAAAAATAATCCTGTATCGTTGTATATTTTTTAATTAAATATACGTAAGGCAAATATTTAATTTTCTATTTATATTCCAGTTGGTGCTTGTATGTTGGGTGTTCTTTGCCTCCAAATTCATGGAATTTGCTGATACTGTAAGTTGAGACCGAAATTTTCTAAATATTAATATAACTCTATTTTCGTTTTAACATTTTTATATTAACTCGCTTTCTTCTTTATCTGTTTCATCTGTTTTAAATTTTGCAAAAGATAACCTATCAATTTCCTAACGAGCTAGAGACGAGAAACTTTAACTCCAGAATGCTAACCATTCGTCTCCTGGACGAACGCTTACGAAATAACTTTGACTATTCTTTCCCTATAACAGTAAATGGGTCGCTCTACTCAGTACCTTAATCTGACCTTGGGAACTACAGATGAGGACAATCCTTTTCCCCGAAATATTTATTTCTGCTTGCAGTATATCCAGAACAATAGTCGTCTCAGAGACGAATGGTTATCTGTACCGTTAGTATTAAGAAGGTATTTATGTGTATGTTTGGAGATGTCGAAGCGTTTTCACGGGGAAAATTTGTGGGGTAAGCCAAAAGTTATCCGTGAATTATTAAAAGAATTAAGTGAGGAAGTAATTCTACCTCTGAGAATGAATCGGAAGATGAAGATTTTATTGAAGTTCTTCTTGCTCCATGGATGCAGAAGCGTCTCAAAATACCAACTTTGCCACTATCAACAAAGACTATCATTAGTGAACTTCTAAAATTGAATTTAAACATTCAATGACCTGAAAATAATCCAAAAGTAAAAAAAAAGTTAAATGTGTGCATTTTACCCAAATAATTTGCGCAGAATGACGCGCCATGTTTGTTATGTTCAAGAGCAATGTGCGGAGAACAACACGCATACATGCGTAAAGATTGCTTCGAAAATAAATAAATAATATTTTTATCTTAATTGACAATCAAGAGTTATGAAATCATCTGCAGGTAGTATGCTTTTATTTAAATTAGCTTTAAAAATTGATTTTGAATACAATTATTCTAGGAGACGAATGGTTATCATTCTTGTTAATTTCTTTAAGGTTACCTTTAGGGTTAAACACAGTTTAGAAATGATTGGATTACGATGCAATATTAACAAGCTTTTTCATTTTCGGAAAGTATGAAAGATGTTAAAGATGTGTAAGTGAGAAAGATGTGTAAAATATAAAGAAGTGGGACTGAGTGAATCGAGTGTTACAGACGCCGGTTAGTTTAAATAAAATTATATGTTGTTACTTATGGTACTTGCCTATGGACAAGCCACCCGCTGATACAGCAGCAGATTTAAGCCAAAAGGAGCGTCTCGCGTTTTTTAAGCAGCGCCAACTAGGGCCAAGAGTACGACTTAGCAACACACTCACCACATTTGCTTGCACAGCCCCTTTTCACAGGGGGGCACAGTCACACACCTCACAGATAGCACACAGAAGAACAACCATGCCCAAAACGGGACTCCCAGAACACGAGGAAGACGCGCTCCTTATTTTGTCATTGTTTCTTATGGAAATTGCCATAAACAAGCTCGCTGAGGTAGTCAGCGATATAAAGCCAATCGGGGTCTCTTGTTTTGTAACAGCGCCAATTGGGGCCAAGAGTATGACTTTTTCTACTCACTTATCACATTCACTTGCACAACCCCTTTTGACATGGGGGACACATTCACACACCACAAAGATGGCATATTAAAGAACCACCAAATTCGAACATTGATTCGAACCTAGGACATCCAGATAAAGACGTGCTATCTCTACGCCAGGACGCTGGCATTGATTGTTTTAGTAGATGAATTTGAATTACATTATGGTTATTTAAAATTATTATTTCATTCAATGTGTCTTATCATAATTGAAAATATTATAGAAATTGTACATTAAGGAAAAAATGATAGATAAATTTTTTAGATAGATTTAAATACGATAATTTTTTATAGTCTTGAATTTTTTTAAAGGTTAAAACAGATAATATTTATAAATACTCAAGATATAATTTTTTTAGTCTGAAGATAACACAAAGACTTTTTTTATGGATTTCTTTTTGGAGAATATGAACATCAATTTTTTTAGGTGCAATCTACGCTCTTTTAAACATATAATTTGAAGCCTGTTATAGATTTGTTTTACATCCTTTTTCCTTTCCCTAAATAAGTTGTAATTGATACCTCCTAATGGGTTAACGCCTTGAACTTTCTTCAGAACACTTCTTCCTCAATCAACGAAGGTAAAAAGCCGGCTTGCTGGCACAGGGGTAGCGCGTCTGCCTCGTGTTCAGGAGGTCCCGGGTTCGAGTCCTGGTTCGGGCATGGTTGTTATTCTGTGTAATATCTGTGAGATGTGTGAATGTGCCCCCCTGTAAAAAGGGGTTGTGCAAGCGAATGAGATGAGTGTGTAGCAAAAGTCGTACTCTTGGCCCTAGTTGGCGCTACTTGAAACAAGAGACGTTTCACTCGGCTTAAATCTGCTGCTGGGTCCAGCAGCGAGCTTGTCCATAGGCAAGTGCCATTAGAACCAACCAACCAACCAACGAAGGTAAAAAAAAAGCTGCTCAATTAAACAATTATTAGTTCCTGTCATTGTTTCTTTGCATTTGACTGTTGTCCTTAGAAAATAAGTAAAAAGAGGTGCTTCTGTGTGACTACTGTTAGAATATTACACTCATAGTTTGTTCTCAACTTATAATGAACAAGTAGTAGTTGTTGTTCTCGTGTTTATCGTTACATCGAAAGGAAAGGTGCAGTAGCTCCTGAGGGTATGAACCCCTGAGCACCTGAGAGCAGAAGTCTGACTTCCTGTTTACACACGCAACAAACCCTTTTTACGGGACGGACTTCAATCAATATTCCACAGATCGTAGTTTAGATCTGAAACAGAGAACGATAATCTCTGACCCAGTGCCCACCAGTGTATCACTCTCGGCATGAAGGACTTCATGGCGACCACGTCAGATTTAACATCTACCACACACAGAGAAATTTGAACTCGCAGCTCATGAGACGCGAATCCAACGCCCCATCAACCAGGTTATCTCGGTTGATAAATACAATTACTATCAGAATATAATTTGCATGGCCGGTTGGGGTGTATCAGTCGTTAAAAGGTTAATATAATCAGACGTTGTAAAGTTCAGTGAAGAGAGTTAGAAAAGAGGTGTTTGTTATCAAAGTAAGTGCACAATCACGTTATGATTGAAATACATTAAAGGCGTGGCTGCATTTTTTTATTTGGAAATTCTACTTACAATTGTATTTTTTAGCAATGGGCCTGGAACAATGTTGCCAAAAATGCCTAGTGCTTCCGATAATTTATGTCGTAACCTGATCAATATTTATTTTTTACCTGCTTTTACCCGCTACTTTTTACGCACGGAAAAGCACACATATATCCTAAAAACAATTTATTTACAGTACGTACCTGAAATAAAGTAAAACAGCAAAACAAGTCCGTATTTCTTTAAAATGAAGTGAAGTCTATTTTATTTGTCGATCGGGATTGAGACAGCTACAACGGTATTATGCCTATAATTTTTAAACTTTTAATTAAAAGGAAAACATGGTTGTCAACAATTACAATACTCTGCATATGCGTGCATTTTCAACGCCAATTAGGACTACGTAAATGCGTGAATTTTCTATACCAGTTGGGATAACGCAATACAGATTAGAAATTTTTAATTTCCTTTATTCTGTTTTATTTTAGTTCGAAAGTACTTTAGAATGAATAAAAAATCGATCAATTAGCAATGTTTAATTTTAAATGCATCAAACACTCAGAAAATAAACAGAATCGTTTGAAATAATTGGTCGGAAACATGTTAACTCTAACCTCATTAGCGTGGGAAAAAAACAAACCGAAACAGTACTCATTTGGTGGTGTAGAAATGATTATTTTAGTAGATGATTAAAATTATTATTATAGTAGCATAGATACCAAATTTTATTAATACCGTTTTCCACATGCAATTAATTTTTGATACCATTACAGATCTTTGCAGTCCTTAGAAAGAAGAGTTCTCAGGTTTCCAAACTCCATGTATTCCATCACAGCATTGCACCCAGCCTGATATGGTACGCAGTAAAATATGGACCAGGTGTGTATGAATCCATGCTCATATTTTCCGGAAAGAAAGTTCCTTTTTTTTAGTTTGCAAAATAAAAGGTGTTGTGACTAATGGTACTTGCTGTGGAGAAGCACCCGCTGATACGATCAGCAGATGTTAAGCCTAAGAAATGCGCCTCTTTGTTTTCACAAGTAGCGCCATCTAGGGCCAATAGTACGACTTAGCTACGCACACGTCACAACCCTTTTTAGGGGACGGACTACATTCATGCATAGTAATTCATACATCTCAGATCGTAATTTAGACCTGCAACAGAGAACGATCACCTCTGACTCACTACCTCCGGTGGTATTACTCCCGGCATGAAGGACTTTACGATCACGACAGATTTTACGAGCGTCAGCCGCCACACATTCGGGGAAGCTTTTGGACGGTGACTTTCGGACTCGTAACCTAAGGAGTACGAGTCCAACGCCCTTCCAACCAGGCCATTCCGAACCTTATAAAAGGTGTAATGTGAGCAAGTGCAGTACAAAATAAAGAACAGTAAATAAGAAGTGGTCGCAGAAAGACTTGATGGTATAAAGCAAAAATCTGCAAGAACATGTTTTCTTATGTTATATTATTTTTATTGGAATAAATAGACTTTTTTTGGTGTTATATTTATATCTATATAAAAGAATACTAGACAATGCAACATTGAAATTCTATTAATATTTTTTTTTCCAATTTTGAGTTAATGACCTTTCATTGGAACAGATAAACATATGAAATTTCGTGTATTGTCTTTACACGAATTTTGTTCATTTCTATCAAATATTGAGCCGAATCCATAAAGTGGAAGTCTGTCTGGCTGGCTACTTGAATATGAGTAAGTAATGTAACTACAAAATGGAGAAAGCTAGATAGATAAAATTTGGTATGAAGATTAGCATATAGACTATAGAGTAGATACCTGTCAAATTTGGAGGTTAATTAAACACGGAGTTAACCGTCTGTCGGTCTGTACTTACAGAAGCCTGTCAACGCGATAACTCAAAACTGCAATTATTTAAATATAGGAAGATCCATCAAGACAGGATAAACTCTGCACAGCCAGATTCGTTGTTTGGAAAAAGAAGCAGAAGAACCAACATGCATGTCATTCATTCATCCACAGATCGTGATTTTGATCTGGAACAGAGGACGATTGCCTCTGACCCAGTACCCTCAGTGTTGTTACTCTCGAAATTATAAAGTAACCAATTTTATTGGTTTTGAATTTAAGATGAAGTAAAATTCGGTTCTGTGCAACGATAATTAAACACGATATGGGCAAAAAATAATATAATTATGCCTATATATAATTCCTTTAAATTCTATCTAAGAAAACATGTTCCGAGGTACACATTCTCATTCGTCAAATACGATCTTCACCCTAGGCGCTATGCTGATGGTATTTTAACTACCGGTAGTGTCTCCCAAGCTGGACAGGTCCTTGTAGGGTGGGAGTCAGACTAAATGGTATATCACCAAAAGCTAAGTCGATCGTCTACCTATTTCTAGTCTTTTAGACTAACAGAAGCTGCAACTTGTCCTCATCCATAGATAGTACAAAAGATCCAAGAGTTTTGAAATTTGTACCACCTGTTCCACTTAGTAGGCTTCGACTGATCCTATCCTCGTGTGCCTGGGGCTCTCCAAACAAGATTTAGCCGTCAATTCTTTAGCGATATTGGATGTTTTGAGGGTGTATGAAGTCCCGGACCTGGTCTAACACTGCTGGCCAATGGAGATTTGCATCAAAAATAGCAACACTTTCTGTGCCACATTTAATAGCTCTAGATTCGATAGCAGCAAACGACACATACAAAAATTCGTTTTTATCATTAATTATTTCATTTTGCTTGCAGGTGGCTACAGCACTCTGCTCATGATGCTGAATTCCTTTGTCCACGTATGGATGTACTTATACTACGGTTTAGCCGCCGTGGGACCAAAGATACAGAAGTACCTCTTCTGGAAGAAATACGTGACCCTCATGCAGCTGGTAAGGATGTCATTTATCATAAATTTAAAGAAATATGGAGAACAAATTGATTTTATTGCTACAATAACAGCTATGTAAATTATGTAAAGAAAACTGTTTTTTACTTTCTCATATACGAAGTATAAAATTATTCAAAATAGATTTTCACTATTTTTCACGCATTAGACTTCCCTGAGTTCGAAAAACTCACTTTTTGGAAATGGCCGTCTGTCTTTCTGTGGTAAATATTACTTCAAAGCATTTTGAGTGAAACGGTGAAAATTTGGTATAAAATCCTTACACTAAGTTTGCAGATTTCTATCAAATTTTGAGTAAATTCTTTTCCGAAGTCCGTCAGTCTTTCTGTCTGAATACAAGTTAGCACAATAATTCCAAAACGAACAGAGCTAGATAATCATATTCGGTACATATACTTAACATCTTTTGGGTAGACAATTGTCAGATTTTGAGACAAATCCAAAGAGGATATGTTCAGTTTGTACTTTCAGAAACATGAAAATGCGATAGTTTAAAAAAGGAATTATTTAAGTATATCGAATATGGCATAAAATTTACAAATATCCGTACAGTTTTGTAAGTAAATTTTATTTAACCGATTGAGATTTTTACTTTAGTTATATTTAACGTCCCGTTGTAAAGCGACACTAAATATATTTTGAGACTGACATTGTAATTTTAAATCATAGTCAGATGCCGAGGACAGCACCTGAGTTGGCACCCCCTCTCCACACCGCACCAATGGGAAGATTTCTAGTTTTAATGAGACATTTTATATCTTTTGATTTGAAGTCCGTAAAACGCGTTAATTCTGGAATTTTGTTCATCTGCTTGTATCTCTATGGGCATGAAAGATCAATAATGCTTTTGAGCTAGACGGATGAATGTTGGTATGTGGTTTTTACATATAATGAAATCCATTCTTATGGCGTCCATCTGTCTAGCATTCGAGTAGAATAACTAATGGTGATTAGCAAACATTAAGACACAATAGATAATATTTGGCACACAGGTTAGGCTTGTAAAGTTTAGATCTATATAAAACTCAGAACCAAATCCATCAAAGGTTTTATTTGGTGATGCTTATTGACGCAAACATCGATAATATAAAGAGAGTTAATCTGAAAGAATATTTTAAAGATTGCATTATTTTCCAGGACACTGTCAGTCTGTAAAATCCTCTAAAACTAGTCGTAAAAAAACAAATTTGAACATAAAATGTAAAAACTTGGATCAAAATGTAAAAGCCAAATCATCCTTCTATTATATAGTATTATACATTTATCTCTAAAGAGTTCTTAAGGGAAAATACTAAAAATTTCATTTATATAATATCTCTCCATTATATAAATTTTTTATGTAAAAATTATGTTTTATTCACTTTGTGAATGATAAATAGCTAATTACATGACCGATGGTATACGAGATTTGTTTTGCTAGTATTGTTCTAAATATTTAATGAAATTTTTTATTACTTCATAGATTGTACGTGACCTTGATATGATTGTAAAAAAAGTAAAAGTAAAGCTTTAATTAACATCAAACTAACAGCAAATGAGTTTAAAACAACATTATTTATTAATTATACTTCAGTCACACTTTTTGGTTCCAATAATGAATGGCTTTCAATTTTGCTGATCTTTTTTAGTTCCTGTATTAGTTCACATTATCCTTATATATATCTTGATCGAATGTTCGAACGTTACTGAAATACTTTTTATTCATCCACTCAAAATCAAATACATTTTTTGAAACTTCTAGTGGAGGGCTTTTGATGTTAATACAGTTTTTTGAATATCAATTCATTCATTAAATATTTTAAATAGAGTTTTAGCAGTTTGTAATGAAAATTGTGATCAACGGGTAGTAGCTCAATCGGTAAAATGCTAGGATTTCAGGGGTATTTCTTTGCGTGAAGGTGAAGAATGCGTTCAATTCTTGCGAAAATGAATAATTTTTATAAATTATTTATTATTTTAATAAAAAGTAACTAAAATTAAAAAAATCTTTGTTGACCTAAGGAAAAATTGAATTGAAATTTTTTAAATGTTACTTTTCCAAGTAATAGAAATATTTCTTTTCTTGGTCAACAATCATCTGAAGATCTAAGCAGTGGACGTATTGACCTGCATTGTTTTTTAAATAGCTATTTGAGCGTCCAATGATATCAAATGAAGAAAAAGTGAAAATAAAGACTTG
>JAOUZG010044942.1:412411-460134 GCA_026289955.1 Argiope argentata
AAGTTCCCGTACTCCAAATTTAAAAAATTACTTTCCATGATTTTTTTTTCAAGTATATTAAATTTTGCCACACGAGTAATGAAACCATGGACATGCTAGCAGATTTTTTCGGCGATCGACTTATCTCAACAAATCTTTGACCACCTCGATCCCCTGATCTGACCATCCCGAACTTTTTCTGTGGGGATATTTAAAGGACAAAATTTATGAAGGTGATCCTCAAACAATAGATGATTTGAAAATCGCAACTACCCAAAGGATACAAGAAATCACTCCTAGCATGCTAAAACGCGTTTCGAAAAACATGCGCAAACGAGCTCATCTCTGTCTCCAAGAAAGGGGGTGGACATTTTGAACATTTGTTATAAATTTAAGTTCAGTATTTTTTTCCTTAGTTATGTTAAAAGTGCCTTTTATAATGGCATAAAAATAATTTTTTTAAACCTATTGTTTTTGTAAAATAAATTCACAAATCATCAGTACGGGAACTTTTTGGACACCCTGTACTTTCAGTATTCTTTTTCCCGTACTTAAAAGCACCTTAATAAGCAATTTAGAGTGTCTCTAAATCAGAATTCTAATGTTTCAAACATGTTAATGAAAAAAAAACATTGTTTGCAAAAAAGAAATAAAAATAAGAGGATACAAAAGGAAACTTATCATCGTTAATTTCAAGTTATATCAAAGAAAAACAATTAGCAAAAAATATAAATTTACCTAAACAGAAATATCTAAAAGAACATTGTATCTAAAGAGCGCCAATGCTGCTACAACTAGGGTACAAATGAAATGAACAAAATTGGCAAAAAAAAAATTTAAAAACAAAAGTAGAGATAATAATAATAATACAATGAATCCGGCCTGAAGACTTTTTCAAATTGGTTTGATTGGTTTGAGTATATCTCTTTTATTCTAATTAGATTCTATAAACCTTTTAGTGAAATTATTTTGCTTGTTTAGTGTGCATTTAATACGGGTATATTTAGTTTTGTTTTGAGTCTATGTTGTTTCGTTACGTTTGATTTTTACATTTTGTGTTTTAATGTTTTTGTATTTCTGTGGTATTGATTATCTCCAAGACCTCATTTTTCCTGGATTTTTCAATTTCTTTATATTTTAATTTAAACTTAATTTTTATTTGTTTTGTTTTGTTAGTTTTGGTTTCGTTTTGTATGATTTTTCTGGTATCTTTTTACTTAAGTTTTTTTTTTCTTGGGATTTTTGGGTCACGAGAAATCGATTTTTGACTTATTGTCAGATTTCTCACAGAAAAAATCCCTTTTTGAATCCCTGCCTGAGGGTGACCCTTTTAAAAGTCTTCAGGCCGGATTCATTGAATTATTATTATTATCTCTACTGTTGTTTTTAAAAAAATTTTGCCAATTTTGTTAATTTCAAGTTATTAATCGAGAACATTATTATTTTTGTAAGTCATTATTTGCCTTCATTAACTTAAAGTGTAAACCAGCTTAAACCAGTTTGAAACAATCACTACACTTCTCTATAACTCTCTATCTCTCTCTCTATATATATATACTAACAGTACCCACACGGCGTTATCCGTGGTATAGCATCCAAGAAGAAAAATTAACTTTAAATTTAAATCTAGCCTTCACCTGGTACAACACGGGCATGTTACGCAACATCAAACAAACAAAAAATATGTTTAGGAATTATCAAAAATAGCCACAAAACAATTTTTATAGCATATACATTCAGAAATATTTACAATGTTACAAAAGTTGTTGTTACTCATGTCACTTGTCATGGACAAACCCACCGCTGATACAGAAGCAGATTTAAGCCGAAAGGAGCGTGTCTTGTTTTTGAGGTAGCGCCAACTAGGACCGAGAGTACGACTTAGCAACACACACACCACATTTGCTTGCATATTCCTTTTCTACAGGGGGTTGGCACAGTCACACATCTCACAGATAGTATGCACACAACACAACACCACTTCATAACCCTGCAACTATAACCACCTGGTTATTTAAACAGTGTAATTAGCATGAAGTGGAAGATATAATGAAAGTGACTGTTGTTAGACGTCACACAATTATTGGTTAGAATTTAATAATAATAGGGGATTTTAGTTTTGAATTAAAGAAAGATGGAGGCAGTGAGCTGTTTGAAATTTAAATGGAAAATGGCTTTGTCTAATTAAGCAAGCTTTTGGAGATAAGCTGAAGACTTATGCTAAGAGCAACCGTGCCCGAGCCGGGACTCGAAGCTGGGACTCCCGGAACGCGAGAAAGACGCGCTACTCCTGTGACAGAAAGCCGGCGTTACAAAAATAAAATTAGAATATGCACGAAGAAAAACACAGGCGATCATTTCGAGATTGGATTTTCTTCTTACCTTCTTTAATAAAATATGATTCGACGCTTAAAACCAAAAGTAAACAAAGAAATGTAAAGTATATGCATACGACAGCTCTTGCTATTTGCACATGCATATCTTCGATCACAACTTTCAAGTTATCATGTGAGAACATTATTATTTTTTAATCTATTATTTGTCTGCATCTGCTTCAATGAAGCATATGTAATAATGAAGCAATGCTGGTAAAGCCGGGTCAATATTTTAAAAATGCATCAGCTTTGAAAGAAGTATACATAATAATAACGCATTACTGGTAAAAGCAGGTAAAAAATTATTCAACCCATCGTTTCAGGTAATCCATAATCTTTATTTGCCCTTAAATTTCGGAAGCATCAAAATATCCTGACCGAAATAAAATTATGTTCTCGCATGATAATATTATCATGTTGTAATCCAGCTTCAACACAATGTGTTTTTGGCTCACATTCATAATTTCTTTCACAGGATATCCCAGTATATCCAGTTTTTTTTCCTTCTAAATATGAATATATGCATATTAATTAAAACATTATACGAATTTTACATTTTTACTGACTTTAATCATGGCACCCTTGGTGAATTAATTCAGATTAATCCTCGGAGGGTGGTTAATATTATTTAAAAACCAATTTTTTAGTTTTAAACAAAAATTTGACACAAAATTGACACATTTGTAGAAAAAAATTCCCACAACAAATTTGTAATATTTATGCCACAGTGTTTTTGAATATCACTTTTACGTGTTACTGAAATTATAGACATATAGATAATCACCACATTTCTGAATTCGACTCAAGAATTGACCGGTGTCTGTGCTATACGTGTTAAATCTGAGTACAGAATTTGGTCTGTATAGTTATCTTAGTTATGTAATTATTGTATTAAATTATGTTTAAACAGCCAGACAGACGGATTTCCTTTGAACAAATTTTACTCAACCCTTATAGAAGTGTTCAAATTTGATATAAAGACAGTATATCAGATTTCAAGCACCAATCTCTAAAGAGTTCTGAGGTCTCTCTATCATCGATATTTCCAAAATTTTGTTTTTCGAACTCAAGGAAGTCTAATATGCGGAAATTCGAACAAATCTAGAGTTCGAATTTTTTGGCGATTTTTATGTTTTTTATACAGTGTGTTCCAACAAGACCGGACAAACTTAGTGCGGCTAGATTCGTTATTTGGAATACATAAAAAATACCAACAGAATTGTACCTCTACAACTCATACTTTTCAAGAAAAATGAGAGAGCAAATGTATGACATCATATCCAAAAAAAACGTTTATTAGAAACATGTACATCAGTGCTTGCATAGTGCCAGCGTCCTGACATATCGGTAGCGTGTTTTCCCGAGAGCTGGGCGCCCAGGGTTCGAGTCCTGGTTTGGGCATGTTCCGTTCCGTCTTCTATCTGTAAGGTGTATGAATGTGTAACTCTCTAACCCATCGGAGTTCGAAAAATCATTAGATGCGAAATTACTCACCTAATACAAAGATTTGTTTATTGCAATGAAAAATAGATAATCCTTTTGTCGAATTTCTTTGAAAAATGAATTTACATCTCTCAACCATTATATGGACGTTTTTAACAATTCAATTTGAAAAATAAATAAATAAAACGTCAAATTGATGCACAGTCTTGAATGGTGAGTCAGAGGCAGCATCGAAAGCAAAGGGTTAAAAATGTTCTGTGCAAGCGAATGTGCTGAGTGTGTAGCTAAGTCTTAATCTTGTCCCTAGTTGGCGCTATTTCAAAACAAGAGACGATCCTTTCGGCTTAAAACTCGCTGATGCATCGGGGAAGCTTGTCCATAACAAGTGCAACTAATAATAACAACAACTTGCTTAATTTTATATAATAAGAGGTTCAAAATATCCAACTTTCATGTGGAGGTATGCATGTGCGCGTCGTGCAGTGGTTGACTGCACACGTTCTGTCATCGTAGTATCAACAAAAGTAAGCGCACTGTGGAGATGAATGGACTAACTTCATTTCTCAAGTAACGGCGTCTCAGTAAAGCAATTCCTTTACAAGGCAAAATAGGAAGTCTAAATAGTCAAATAGGAATATCTTAATGATCAAGATTTGGAGATCATGGTGGCCGTAAAACAGGATCCGTGTGTCCAATCCAGCAGTCAAATAAAGGTGTGTGTGTTTCGTTTACCGGATATGATGTGATACATTTTCTCTCTCATTTTTCTCGAAAAACATGGATCGTAGAGAAACAGTTCTTTGGGCCTTTATTATGTCTTCCAAGCAACGAATCTGGCTATGCAGAGTTTATCCGTTCTTGCTGTGACACCTTGTATGTTATGTATAAGAGTAAGTGAAAGAATTACTCTACTCAGAACAAACTAATACGGGGTTCTTTTCTTTGTTGCAGGTCCAATTCGTTACCACCATGGTGTTCTGGACTCAGGCCTACTTTTTCCCGCCGGCGGACTGCCCAGTGTCAACGTTCCTCTTTGGAATCAACATGTTCCTCGCCGTCACCTTCTTCATTCTCTTCGTGAATTTTTACATGACAACTTACAAGAAAAGAAAAGAAAATTAAAATCGAACGTACCTCATAATTAAAGAAATTTGTACTTTGTAAATAAAAATGTCAATAATTCTATGATTTAGTGTAGCATTTTTTAGTCTTTATGAATTTTTTGAAAGTATACTTTTACCGAATGTACTATTTCCATCCGGGTTCCAAAGGGTTCGTTGATCGTTATAGAACTAAACAGTTCTTTAGTGACAAAAGACGTCGACTCTTATTAGACAGAAAGACTCTAACATAAGGACGATAATTGTACAACAGCACACTACAACAAATAGTAGCTTACATGTTGCAAACAGCAATAATAACAGCCACAGCACATAAAGTGGCCTGACTGAATTCAGCAGTTGAGAGTATCCTCGGAGCTTTGCCCTGCGGTCTCTCCAAACGGTTGAAATTCTCCATTGTCTCCTCGCTTTAGCTGTATCAAATTACCAACATACTACTATACGCTACGACTGGCTACTACACACATGACACGACACTGCGTCAACCATAAACACCCAGGCTCGGCATTTACTATTGAAAATCACTTATCTAGATATTCAATAAAATGAATTAAAGAATTCTATTTTGAAAGCTAATTATATTAATTAGAAGAAGTGGGGCTTATAATTTTCAAACCAATAGAATATAGCAGAGCTTAATCTGGGATTGCTGGTAAGTTTGATTTCATTTTTTTTTTCGCTTAGCAAGGTCTCGCTATCTACTACTAGTTTGCAAAGAAATTATCACGATCGTCAGTAAGTTCGACTTCGTGTTTTAGATAACTCTCTACAATTCTGACCTTCTTGAGTCTCAAAACATATTTTGTCCGTCCACACATGTCTGTCCGTCAGTGAATACTGTGACTTAAATAACTGCATTGAGATAGATTTAGGAAATTTGGTAAGTGCCCTTTACATCAAATATGTAGATATAAATGAAGATTCAATCATATATGTAGATAAAATATGTAAGTTCAATTAAAGATATAAATAAAATATGTTGATTCAATCAAATATGTAGATACAATAGGTAGATTCAATCAAATATGTAGATACAATAAGTAGATTCAATCAAATATGTAGATAAAATATGTAAATTCAATAAAATATATAGAATTCATTAAATAGTTAGATAAAATATGTTGATTCAATCAAATATATTGATACAATAATTAGATTCAAAGAAATATGTTGATACAATATGTAGATTCAATTAAATATGTAAATACAATGAGTAGATTCAATCAATTATCTGGATATAGTATGTAAATTCAATTAAATAAGTAGGAGCAACCAAATAGGTAGCTTCTGAAATAGATTAATTCACAGGAAATTCGCCTGTCATTTGTCAGAGTAGAAGCAAATGATAACTACTAACTTAAAGAAAGATATATGCAACATTTATTAAGCTACTTTAGTAGCCAATGGTTAGACCGTCGGTCATTTCGTATAATTGCGTGCATGTAAGCGCAATAATACCAAAACATAGCTATTTAGATAAACGAAGTCATATGGTATATGATCTTATGATCGCAATTTTAATTCTGCATCAAATTTTATTTTCAATCCATCTAAAATACCATCTGATCAAAATTATGCTAAAGTAAAAGTTCATGTGCGGAAATGTGAGAATTAAAATCGTTGCAATCAAGGTGCTTATAGCCTTGCCTGAGTCCAATAATTTTTATGTGGTTGGGGGAGGGGTAATACTTCTATTAGGAATTATTCCAGGAAGTTTTGAAGATCTCCTTATTGCTTTTTTTGGCCTGCACTTCGATGCAGATAGTTAAATTGTTGCTCAAAGATATTGGCAATCGAAATAACTATTGTAACCTATTAATATTTATTGTATTGTAACCGCAAATTAATCAATTTGTATCTATTGTAACCGCAAATTAATCAATTTTTTTATTTCTTACTTTCTTTCAAGCTTACAAGAAAATTTAAATTTGAATTAAAATCAATAACAAATTTTGGATATGATATTTTTAAATATAAAAATAGCGAATATTTAAAATTTCAGTTTCTAGAGAAACTTATTTTCGGCAAAATACAACTATTTTCAGTAATATCCACTTATTTTCAGTTCAAGTAAGGGGGGGGGGGTAAAAATATTGTTGTTGATAAATACCATATTTCAACCAAAATAGAAATTTCGAAAAAGTTGAAGAAAATTTTAAAAAAACAGGCGATCCTCAAAATAAATTATTATTCATTCGCTAAAATTACAGAATTATCAAAAACAATGACATAAATTATATTACTTTGTCAGGCGTAGAGAAACGAATCATTTTTAAACAAACAGACAATTAGGTGGATTTTAGTACGAAACTACTTGGCAGAAATCTATATTTTTATTGCTAAGATCGTATACCAAATTTTATCCATTTAGCGCATTTCATTTCCGACATAATGTGTTTACCATTGTGGAGGATTTGTAGGTTACGACTGAACTCGCAATGTTAGAACTCGTAGCCGAGTAATGTAGCCACTAGACAAAAGTAATTACTCATGTTGGAAGGATGCTATCTGGCTTATAAAGATTTCAACACAACTTCACATAAACTAAGAACTTAGTCTAAAATTTGAAAAGATCCTGACATTTCATGTTATTGTTATTCGTAGAACTGGACAATCTTCTCCGAGGCATCATCGAGTTTTAAGTTGAAAGGAGCGTCTCTTGTTTTGAAGTAGTGCCAACTAGGGCCAAGAGTTCGATTCGACTTAGCTTCTCACTCATCACAACCCCTTTTTACAAGTGGAAGGGGCACATATTTTTTGCAGATAGAACACAGAAGAACAACCATGCCCGAACCGGCACTTGTAGTTGTTTTTTATGGCACTTTCTATGGACAAGCTCACGGAGGTAGTCAGCAATTTAAGCCTAATCAGCGTGTCTTGGCCAACTAGGGCCAAGAATATGACTTTTGCTACACACTCACCCCATTCGCTTGCACAGCCCCTTTTTACAGGTAGGCGCATTCACACACTTTACAGCTAGAGCAACCATGCCCAAACCGGGACTCGAACCCGGAGCGCTCAGCCTTCGGGGAAAACGCGCTACCCTTATGCCAAGACGCCGGCTAGCATTTTATTGTCAAGGTTGGATTCAGAGTTAGGTTCAGGTAGTTTACTTCAAGTTCTTGGGCTTATAGATAGACAAATAAATCCAGAAATTTTAATAAGTATATTCCTCATATAAGTGTACTTATTGACCTTTACGAGGATAGTTTTGGAAATTGTTGGAAGGCCTTCATCGATAATGGTACTTAAAACACAATATAGAGCAAGCTTTGAATAGATTTGGAAATAAAATAAAAATGTGTTAAAGGAAGAGGAAAAAATTTGATCGAATTAGAAGATGAGCCATTCAGGAAAATACGAATGGCTCAAAATGTCTGTTCCTCGTAATCACCTAACTCGTTAAGGAAATAAGATAATTTAAATTAAGTATGCCGGCTTGCTGGCACAGGGGTAGCGCGTCTGCCTCGTGTTCAGGAGGTCCCGGGTTCGAGTCCTGGTTCGGGCATGGTTGTTATTCTGTGTACTATCTGTGAGATGTGTGAATGTGCCCCCCTGTAAAAAGGGGTTGTGCAAGCGAATGAGATGAGTGTGTAGCAAAAGTCGTACTCTTGGCCCTAGTTGGCGCTACTTGAAACAAGAGACGCTTCACCCGGCTTAAATCTGCTGCTGGGTCCAGCAGCGAGCTTGTCCATAGGCAAGTGCCATTAGAAACAACAACAACTACTAAATTAAGTATGGTCTTATTATAATCAATTGACGTTTGTAATGAATGATATTCGTTAATTTCTATAGATTAAATTGATGATGGTGGTATGCCGCTTTACAATGGAAAGGAGGGTGCAGTAGCTTCTGAGGGGAGGGACCCTTGAGCAGCCGAGGGCAGAAGTCTGACTTCTAGCTCAAATGAAGAAGACACACACACAGACACACACTAGCTTGCACAACCCCTTTTTACAGGGAGGCACCTCACAGATAGTACACAGAAGAACAACCATGCCCTGACCTGGGACTCGAACCCGAGCCGCTCAGGTAACGGGGAAGACGCGCTACTTCTAAGCCAAGACACAGGGGTACATGTTTCTGAAAGTAAAAACCCGAAACACAGTCAATCTGTGGTTGGATTTCGTTTAAAATTAGACAGGTGTTTATATTATTAATGTTAAATTTGTGTGCTGAATTTTATCTACCTAGCTCTCTTTGTTTTGCAATTATCGTGTTAACTTAAATTCGTACAGAAAGACAGACGATCTTCTGAAGGAAGTTTAAGCCAAATTTGACAGAAATTAGCAAATTTGGTTTTCGAATTTCGTCCGTCTAATTCAAAATGTCTTTGCGTTATTTTTGTCAGAGACAGACAGACAGACAAACAGATGGACATAAGGTCATTTTTTAAAAAAAATTCAAAGAGGTCTGGAATTTCATTATTCATCAAAATTTCGAATTCGAGTCTTTTGGAGACTGAAATATCTATTTTCTCTTCACTTCATATACGCGAAAGAAGAACATAGGTCCGTCAAAAATGTTGTTTGTAAAATTTGACAGAATTATTTTGAAGTTAGAACGTATGCATTACCGTAAAACGAAATCAGTTGCGATCTCGAAAATCTATTCGATTGTTCTGATCTTGGTGGTCACAGATTTGCTCTAGAGCCTATAACACCATATAAATACCATCCCGAGAAACGTTACTTGAATCACAAGTTCATTTAAAGAAAATTGAACCTCCGTTTTATCATTATTCTAATCGCACCTCCCTCACTTCATAATGTGCATAAGCTGCTTTAGGCACGGTGGTAGGAGATCACTACCCTAGGGTAAACAAATAGGTGGGAGAACTGGCACCTCCCATCGATGACGGAATGTGCTTCCTACGTGAACGGTTGTACCGTGGCCGATGATGACCATTAGGAATCAACCACAGCTCTCTCCAGTTTTGTTGTAATGGCGATCCAATCATTCACCCCTTGTAGCTTCAATTCGTGGGCCTTGGGGCGTGTCAGAGAGTCTGGTATGATTTATTATTGTCACGGTGGTTAGATCTCACCACCCTGGAGGGTAAGCAAATAGGTGGGAGATATGGCACCTCCCATCACATGCATCCATTGCATTTAAAATTAAACGTTGTTAATGAATTGATCTGTTCATGTTAAATCTGAGAAATGTTTGAGATATTATATAAATTAAAAAAGATATTTTTTAGAGCCCATAAGGTTTAAATGCTCGGAGACACTGTTTTCAGAACGCATATTATAAATAATGTTTTTTTTCAGTAAAAAATACAAAACTAATTAGAGTTGAATCATTTCCATTTTAATTTAAAGAATAAATTCTGCTGAAACTCACAGAAAATTAGAGACATACATATTACTTTGTGGTTGTAGGCCTTTATGTTATTATGAGTGAATTATATGACTATTAGAATTTGAAGCATTAAAATATTTTTATGAAGACGCTATTAAAATAGGAACTACACAAACTATTTAATTATTATAATTTTAACAAGTTTTAAAATTAGAGAACAATCTGTTCTTCGGCAAAGGCGGTCAGTATATATATATATATATATATATATATATATATATATATATAAAGAAACAATTTTATAAGAGGTACGTTACGAATTGCCATTTTCATTATTAACTTAGAAAGATACACAAATGTATTAAGAGAGCACGTATATGGTTATTCCTAAAGACATAGTGGAACATAGATGAAAAAAAAAGCAGAAGTAACATGAGATAAAAAATACGAAAGTGAAAAAGGAGAAATCCGGCCTGTTGACTTTCTCAAGGGTCACCATCAGGCAAGGATTCCAATAAAAGTGTGGGATTTTTTTCTGTAAAGAGTTAGACTATTGTCTAAAAAATTAACTCTTCTGTGACCCGAAAAACTTTTTCTTACTTTTCTTACTTTTTCCTTTCGCTAATATTGGTCTGTTTAATATTGTTTTGTTTTATTTTTTATTTCTTCTTTCTAGAATTTTAATTAGTGAGTATCGTCTATTATTGTACTTCTTCCCAATTGTCATTTGTTTTTATATGCTTAAAATATGATGCATTTCTTATACTTTGAAACGTGAAATCTTTTGGGTCACAGACAAGTTAATTTTTTAGACAATAGCTTAACTCTTTACTGAAAAAAATCCCACACTTTTATTAGAATCCTTGCCTGATGGTAACCCTTGAGAAAGTCATCAGGCCGGATTTCTCCTTTTTCACTTTCGTATTTTTTATCTCATGTTACTTATATATATATATATATATATATATATATATATATATATACAAAGAGAGAGAGAAAAAGAAATGCATCCGTTTAAATATAGGATGAAATATTAAAATCTATTCATTAAAAAATTTCGAAATCTGATATATAATTAATATTAGCCCTTAATCTCAAATTTATGTGCGCTGATAACTTATTATGAGCTATTCTTCGGCAAAGTAATTAACGACAAAGTTTATTAAGACCCTGCCGCACGCCTGAATCAATCTCCTTTTCTTTGTTTCCAGATGGTTGGATCCGAAATACTGAGCAGTCTAGGTCAGCTCTATTTTATCACATGGCATAGATGAATCTCTAAAAATCTTCCCTCGGGATTGTCAACAAATTAAAATACCAATTGCTTTTTTACCTTTAATCCTTTTTTTGACCTTTGAGTAGCAACACTACTGAGATTTTATGCCTGAAAATACAAAGTAAGTAAACAAAAATTTTAATAAAAAAAGAATAAAATGAAATCCGCCATGCATATTTCAATGTATCATGTCAGAACATTATTTCTTGAATCGCCAAGCACCACGTGCTCGTGCAAGTTAAAATGTATTTTTATTCATTTTCATTGTTTCATCGAATGAGTCACTTTGGTATTGCAAACGATCCAAAAAAACTTTGTCCCGCATTAATTGTTTAAAAAATCATCACATTTTCTTTTTATTTCGTTTCATACAATTGCATGATCAAAATGACATTTTAATTAACTTATTTTTTAATCAGTGATTTGTAAATGCAATGACAACGAGTTATTAAAACTTGTTTTTTTAGTAATCGTGCAGATAAAAAAATTTTAATAAAATAATAATTATTATTATTATTTATCAAGTGCAATTCGGTTTTCGAAACTGGCTTTTTATTTATTAATTTTATTATCCTTTGAGAAAAAGTTGTAGTTTTTGGCGTCAACAAAAATCCGTAGGCGAAAGATAAAAATTTTATTATCTGCACGAGCATCTCAAAAAAATCAGTTTTTAATAACGCGTTGCCATCCCATTTACAAAAGCTTTGACTTTTCAAAAAAAATATGTTAATGTCTACAGCGAATAAAACCTGGAAAAATGTCATTTGGAGCACGCGATTATATGAAATGAAATAAAAAATGAATGTTATATTTTTTAAAAAACAATCAATGCGAGTCAAAGTTTTTTTTCGAATCGTTTGCAATACTAAAGTGACTCATAAGAAGAAACGATTAAAACGAATAAAAAAATAATTTAACTCGCACGAGCACGTGGTGCTTGGCCGCTCAATAACGATGCATCTGACACGATGCATTGAAATGTGAATAGCAGATTTCATTTTATAATTATCTTAAAATCTTTTTAATCTTAGATCGTGACAGATATGAAACTCGTGTTGTTTGAATAGCCTTACCTTTGTTCTCTCAACAGTATAAGTGAATATTTCTGATGAAACAGAGTTTTATGATATGGCAACAGTCGTCAAAAATCTCAAGTATTTAATCAGTCTCTTTCAAACTCAAATTTTTGTTTGTGGAAGAGGAACTTCACCTCCATATTTCCCTTGTAAGTTCTTTTAAAAAGCAATATCTTTCGTTGTTGTATTATAATAATAGAACAAATATTCCAAAATAAATTCGTATTTGTTGAGGCAATGTAAATGGTTCATTGTATCCGTGAAATACATTGGTAATAGTTATCCCCAAAAAAAATATTTTGAGAAATTATCGAGGTTAAGAAAAAAATTAAGCGTCAATAAAATTATGCCATGGAAAAAAATAACTTCTTAGAATTCTAAAATGATTCAAAAATAGATTATTTTGCTCCAATTTTCGAGTTAAAATATTATTAGGTAAATGTATTACTAAAAATATAAATACAATTCTTAGCAAACATAAAAATACCAAAAGATTTTAAAAAATGAGACGGTATCTAATATCACTATTTTTAAGCTATCATTTGAGATAATTATTATTTTTAAGTCATTATCTGTCCTAATTAATTTGTCATTAAATAGTTTAAACCGGTTTGAAAAAGCAATACTGATAAAAGCAGGTTGACCTTTTAAAACGCATCTGCTTTCAAAGAAGCATACTTAATAATATGCAATACCTGTAAAAGTGAGTAAAAATATATGCAACTAAAAGATATTGGTGAATATAGTCATTTGTGTTTTATTCATTGCATACGCAATTTCGAGCTTAAATTATTCGTAGCCTTCAATTATCCAAAAATTCCTAACGAAAAAAAAAACATCATGCTCTCGCATGATAATAAGGAGGCATAGTAACGTTTTGGGTTCAACAATCTACACTTTTTTTCAATAATGCATTTCAAATTCTATAGTTTAGAGTTTGCAAACCAACTAATAAACAGCATCATGTTTAATATGCATTATTAACCCCTTAACCGGTTTATTTTCTTTACTGGCTAATAAGATGACACCTTCTATTTCAGGAATATTTTCTTATTTTGTTTCAAATGGAAATCCATTAAATACATGGCTTATCTATGTATTTGAAGTCATTTTCATATTGAATTACAATCATTATGAGTGGTTTATTTTTAGCTAACAGCTATCAAAATTCAATAAATCGCTGCACGTACGGCATACGGGCAAACCTGTTAAGGGGTTAATATTGTCTATTTTTGCATGTAATGAAGTTGAAAGTAAGTGTACCACTGTATGGGTTAGCTCTTTACAGTTATAGTCGTTTGACCTAGATCTGCCAAATGTAGCACATTTATATTTTTGACTAGCCGCCTTTGGCGACCAGTCGGTTCGCCAGTATTAATGCTCGCTAAAATTTTCATATAATACTTTATGTAGCTGTGTCTCATAACAGATTTTTCACCAAAATATTTTTAAACCAAACAAATTTTGATAATCATATAATTCATTTACAGTATTATTTTCTTCAGATGTTCTGTTTATTGTATTACTCATCTTTCTCTTTCTATTCGAGCAATGATTGTCCCGAAGTTGATATTTTACTTAAATGGTGGAGGGAAAGGTCTAAATTTCTACGCTTTTATAGAATAATGAGATAACACACTAAACAAATAAGGACACAATTGGTTTTCAAGAGATGCGAAAGTTTAAAAACAGCTTGGGAAATGCCGCGCACAGAGGAAATAATGGTGACACACACACACACCTTTCTTTTTTCTTTTTTTTCTATCCTTTTTTTCTTCACTAATTTTGTTTCTACAAACCCTATTTTCACTTTGTTATTCTTTTTTTTCTTCCCTGCCGAAATTTTATTTTGAGCAGGCATAGATTAAATATTCATACAGACTAATAAAAAAAGCAGCTATTTTGTTTCTTTTTTAAACATCCCGTTATCTATGAATGAAAACCAACTGACTTCGCATATTTCTTTCTAAACAAATCATAATTTATTACTTCCTGCTATCTTAATCAGTTGGTGTGGGGGAAGGAAATGAAGATTTTTGGCGGGAGAGTAAGAAAGGTATAGTTTTAACTATTTTCCTAACAGTTTTTGCATTTTTTCTCTCCATAAGAACCATCCTCGTGTCTTAAAGAAAATATTTAAAAAAATTTAGCCGAATCGGCAGAGCCGTTCTCTAGTTTTGCGTTTAGCAACGCATTTCGAGATCCATTTTTATTAATATAGATGATGGAAATGCGCCATCTGAAGAGAAATTTGCAAAATCTTTTTCTCACACTCCTCACTAGATGGCGCTTTCATTTAAAAAGAAAATTTGAAATATATTGCTTGAATAAAGGGCAACTAAATAACTGAAACTCTGAAGCATTGCTTTACAATTACAAGAAAGCAATTTTGAAAAATATCAGAGGAAAATTTCGGCCTCTCTTATGCAATTCCAAATTGAACCTGTAAAAAAGTAGAAACCGTATAACAAAATTGCAAAATATCTGACACCAAAGGAAAATATTAGACAAAAAATTATAAGCTAATGAAGCAATTTCCTGATGGATTCTATAAATATACAGTGTTATATAATCTTTCCTTAATAGCTGGACTGGTTCAGAAAAGACACGTAACGATTTTGTATGATTATATCATTAGATATACCGTTACTTTTTTTTGCTTTTAGTCCACTTGAGACTTCCTTATTTAATATTGTTCAAGTATCCGAACACGTTCAAAAAGAGAATTTTCTCTAAAAAATGTATTTTATAAAAATTTATGTGTTTATGTGTTTGTGAGACCAGTCTTTGATCTATCCAAAAAAAGGTTTAATTTTGTTTCTACGTTTATTAGAAGTCAAGATATTAATATTTTCGTAATGATCGGTAAACCGGAAATAGACATTTAAATAATCGAACCGACCGATTTAAAAAACAAAAAAAGATTGAAATGAAATCTGCTGTGCATATTTCAATGTATCATGTCAGAATATAATTTCTTAAACGGCCAAGCATCGCGTGCTCGTGCAAGTTAAATAATATTTTTATTCATTTTAATTGTTTCATTGAATGAGTCACTTTAGTATTGCAAACGATCCAAAAAACGTTGTCTCGCATTGATTGTTTAAAAAATATCACACTTCTTATTTATTTCATTTCATATAATCACGTGCTCAAAATGACTTTTTTCTAGGTTTCATTTGCTGTAGCCACTAAATTACTTTTTTGAATCAGAATTTTTGTAAATGTAATGGCAACGCGTTATTAAAAGCTGATTTTTTGAGATGCTTGGGCAGATAATAAAATTTTTATTTTCTGCCTACGGATTTAAGTTGACGCCATAAACTACATCCCAAAAACTACATCATGTTCTGACATGATAAAAACATGTTAAAAATTTGTATAAACACAAATTTAGTTTTAAATATGGAAAAAATTTGCATAGAAAAACACAAAATGCAAGTGAGAGTTACAACAGTATTTTGTAGAAATTTGTTTGTTTCTAAATATGCCTTAAGGGCAGTTATGTATGTAATACATTTTAACACAGGTTTTATAGGACTACTGAATATCTCTTTGTTGTAGTGTATATTAGTCCAAATTCAATTCGAGCATTAGCTGGCCTCGACAAAGACAAACTAAATGAGTCGAATCGACACTGCCAAATGCAAAATTTGTCAGAAAAAAAAATAAATAATTATAAAAGGAAAATTATTAAAATCTTAGGAGGAAGAAGCTATGATTTATAAATGCAGTGAATTTTAAGTACGTACGCCCATAATTTATTATTAAAACATGTTACAGTAGACTTTAAATGCATTTTTCTAAAAACTGAATTTTAATCATTTGTGGCTCACTTCAAAGCAAATAACTCAAAATATAATTATCATATCACTATCAAATTTGGTGGACTTTGTCCTTTTACTATTTTCTAGGGAATGAATAAAAAGAATTTAGATTGTGTGAATATTTTTTTTAAATTTAAAACCTGTTGTTTGAATTATAATGTCATATATTTACCAAAATTTTCATGAACAGTCTTTGACTGATCCTAAATTTTTTATTTATTACTATAACAATACAATTATACTTCTTTCTCTAAAGAAAAGTATGTAGTTTATTTTGGTATAAGTTTTGATGGTATAAGTTTAAGATGAGAATAAAATATTTTGGTACAGTCAATTTGCAGTTTATTAAGAATTTGCTTAAATTTATGCTATTAAATGCTAATTTTTTAAAAATTATTGTTTATTTCAAATTTTGATATTCTATTGCTTATCTTTAATAGTACTTTAAAATACTTTAAACGGATATTTTAAACGATTTCTGTAATAAAAACGAGCCGTTAACAAAATAAAGAACATGCTGTTTTTCTTTCGTCTCGTTCAAAAACTCAATTCTGTATGCCGGAATCTATCTACCATAGCTCTAACACGCGCTGTCTGCAGGAAGATGAAATTACATGGTTCAATGCGCGCGAACAAACAACCAGTTAGAAAATGAAGAATTGTTGCGAAAAAAGATTGAAATTATGAAATCATTTTGTTTGCGTTTTCTAGAAAGTCGTTAGCGATAGTTTTCCTAGATGCTTGGCATTTTCTTACCCAAAGCGATAAAATTTGAATGTGTATTAACAAAATATAAAATCGCAAAGCAGTTTTTCGAATTGTATTTTGACGGAATATAAATGTGCATGTTTAATATCGTTTATGTTTTCATTAATTGACCTTTTTTTGTCATTCTCCTTTTTGAAAAATATAAAAAGAAAATATTGTGAATATAAAATATTGAAAAAATAAAAGTATTGTAAATATTAACTCTTTGCACTCCGTTGGTGCATCTGACTCATCATTCAAGATTGTGCATCATTTTGACGTTTTATTTCTTTATTTTTCAAATGTTATTGTTAAAAACGCCTACTTAATAGTTAAGAGATGTAGATTCATTTTTCCAAAGAAATTGAGCCTAAAAGGATTATGTATATTTATTTTTCATAGCAATAAACGAGTATTTATATTAGGTGAATAATTTTACGTCTAATTATTTTTCGGACTGAAAAGGGTTAATTTAATTTATATTGATGTTTTGATGAATCTCCATGCCCCTGAACAGTTTTTTTTTAAAATCATCTATGTTTGTCTGAGATCAAAATAACTAAAAAATAATTAGAACAAAATGCTTGAAATTTTTATATGGACTTTAGAAGAAGTTTGTAAATTTTTATTAAATTTTGAAAGATATTTATTGAAAAAGTTTATTATCCTCTCTGATAGTTAATAAACTCAATAACGACAAAATGCATGAAGTTAAATATATAACATTTAGTACACAGATATAAATATAAGTTCTAAACTAAGAATATAGATATCGAAAGCTAAATATATTAATGCAATATTTTACACAAATTTTGCATAAATATATGATTTAAATAATTTTTTATAAAATATAAATTCTAATGATATTTTGTAAAAAAAAAAGATTCAAATCAAATTTTGTATAAAATACATTCTAATTACAATTTGTATAAATAGATTCTAATTAAATTTTGCATGAAAAAGATTCTTATTGAATTTTACATAAGAAGATTCTTATTATATTTTGAATAAAATAGATTCTAATCAAATTTCGTATTAAATACATTCCTATTAAATTTTGCATAAAATATATTCTAATCAAATTTTGTACAAAATATATTCTAATCAAATTTTGCATAAAATAGATCCTGATTAAATTTCGTATAAAGCAGGTTCTAGTCAAGTTTTGTAAAAACATAGATTCAAATCCAATTTTTAAATAATAAAAATAAAAAGCAAAATAAAAATACCATTGCAGAGATAATATCCAAATAAAACAACTTAAAATAATACACGTAAAAAAAAAAAGCAAACTCGAGACTTAGAGGAATTTTTTGTTTCAGTATTCGCCGAGTTCGAAAAACACAGTTTGTAAAAATTACTGTCTGTCAGTCTGTGACAAGGATAATTCGAAAACGATTTGATCTAGACTTATGAAATATGGTATGCTGTCTTTGTACAAAATTTGTAAATTTTTATCGAACAATGACGGAATTCTTCTCAAAGAAAGTTTATCTGTCTGCCTGTTCGAATATAACTTAAGACGATCACTAAGGAAAAAAAAAGAATTAGACATTTAAAATTCGATGCACAGGATGCGGATCTACTTGTCAAAACCTTTCGAATTCTGAACTAAATCCAACAAGAGATTGATCATCTTTGGGCATATACATTTAGGAACATGTGAACTTGATAGCTCAAACAAGGCTGGCTATCTGGTGGGTGGGGTGGGGCGGATGCTATGAACCTACGCCCATTGTTGAGGAGCCCCAAAATGATCAAGAACTAAAATAATGTTTTGAACGGTAATATGTAAAAAAGGGAGGATGAAATTTAACGGGAAGATTTATAGATTAATTAATAATTATAATGATTTATTTCTAAATATATTGCCAGTTACTATAATAAATGGTAAGCTCTCTTTCAGCGAATTAAAATTAATAAACAATTCTTTTCGGGCAAGCATGTGTGAATAACGCTTAAATATCGGGTGTCCAAAAAGTTCCCGAACTGATGATTTGTGAATTTATTTTACAAAAGCAACAGTTTTAAAAAGAATTTTTTATGCCAATGATAAAAAGCACTTTTAACATAACTAAGGAAAAAATACCTAACTTACATTTATAATAAATGTTCAAAATGTCCACCCCTTTCTTGGAGACAAAGTTGAACTCGGTTGCGCATGTTTTTCGAAACGCGTTTTAGCATGCTAGGAGTGATTTTTTGTATCGTTTGGGTAATTACGAGTTTCAAATCATCTATTGTTTGAGGATCACCTTCATAAATGTTGTCCTTTAAATATCCCCACAGAAAAAAGTCCGGGATGGTCAGAACAGGGAATCGAGGTGGCCAAAGAGTTTTTGAGATAAGTCTATCGCCTAAAAATGCTTCAAGCATGTCCATGGTTTCATTACTCGTGTAGCAAAATTTAATATACTTGAAAAAAATCATGGAAAGTAATTTTTTAAATTTGGAGTACGGGAACTTTTTGGACACCCGGTACACTTGGTATAGGAATCATCAAAAAAGAAATTGCAATATTTATATATATAATTTTCCTGAAGTAATTAATAGCATCAAGCATCAAATAAAAATTCAATAGCAATTTGTGTTCGCACTTGTATATTTTTCGATCTTGACATATATATATATATATATATAGAACCCCAATTTGTCTCTTGCCCCATCAAAGAGAAGTTCAGCTCTGAGCTCAAAGATGCAAAGACTTAAATAAATAAAATTAAGAAAGATATTTTCTTATTTTAATTATAGTTCTCCCTCAAGTTTTTATTTCAGACGATTGGGAAAAACGTGACTCCAACATAAATTACATTTTCGGAATTTATTAATAGCTTACTACGGATTTATCATAAAAATTCTCGCCAAGTATTTCACGCCAGATTCAGTAAAAATGCCATATTCACGCCAAATGAATATATAAATATATATTCATTCCTACTATAATTTACGTAACTATAAATACGCCAGTGCCGTATAAATCGTTTTCTGGTATACTATTCTTAATAGATTGTATGCGAAAAAGTTAATAGGAGACAACACCCGGTGGTTTTATTTTAATTTCGTCAAAATCAAACGACTGGATGGATTTATATGGATAATAAAATAAATCGGGTTTCTTCATATCAATAAAAATAATTCTGTAAAAACTCAAGTCATAAACATAAATTTATTATAACTTCATGTTGTTGTTATTTGTGGCACTTGCCATGATCGAGCTTCTTTCAGGCATCAGCGAGTTTTAAGCCGAAAAGAGCGTCTCTTGTTTTTGAAGAAGCGCCAACTAGAGCCAAAAGTACGAGTTAGCTACCCACTCATCACATTCGCTTGCACAGCCCCTTTTTACATTCATACTCCTTGCAGATATAACACAGAAAAACAACCATACCTGAACCAGGATTCGAATCCGGGACGTCCAGATCACGGGGAATACGCGCTACCTCTATGCCACGACTCTGGCTTATGACTGCATATCTTAGGAAACTGCATAAGATTGTTCATTAAATTTAATTTTTAAAAATTACTATACTAGAGAAAAATTTATAAAATTTATGTCGTTAAAATGATATCTTCAGTGTTGAGATAATGAAAAAAATAACTTTGTTGCGTCATATGTAAGAATGACGTAATTTAAATCACCCACGAACTTAAATAATTTTAATTTTATTTAAAATAGCTTCTGTTTTTTTTTTTTTTTTTTTTGAAATGCTCTCTGTGATTTCCTGTTTTTGTTGAAGATCGTGTATATTAATTTCAACAAATTAATGATATGCATTTAAAGAAAAAATTTGAAACCTAGCTTATCTTCACATAAATTAATTTGCTTAAGAGTTAGCTCTTATCTTAGCAAATCGTTAAGCCTTCTCGAGTTATCGTAATCAAATCACATCACAAGGCTTTGCTAAATTGGGAAAGGAAATTCTTTCGCTCACTTTTCCTTCCTCCGAGGTTCGGAGGTTAGTCTTAATGCGGCGATTATTTTTTCGTTTCCATCTCTGCGAAGAAGACAGCCAGCTGTCGATTTGTGACAGGTAGGTCATTTTTTATATAGTTTGCTTAAGGTATGTAAGAATTTCCATTGTCCTTTTAAGGGAACTGTGGGTTTTAAAAGTAGAAAAAATGGTCGAAAATATGAATTTTTTTAAATTGTTTCATCACCAAAATGAATGTTGATATTGAACTGAAACTGCATCTTAAAAGGCTTAAAATAAGTTAAAAGGGTCGAAAATATTAAATTTTCCTTTTATTGTTTCATCACCAAAATGCCTGTTTATATTGAACTAAAACAAAATCATAAAATTTTTGAAATAAGTAAAATGGTTAAAAATATGAATTTTTGTTTCCTCACTAAAATGAATGTTTATATTAAACTGAAATAGAACCAAAAAAAAATTTAAAATAAGTGAAATGGTCGAAAATGCGATTTTCTTTTTATTGTTTCATTATCAAATAGACGTTTATATTGAACTAAAATTAAATATCATCATAAAATGTTTGAAATAAGTAAAAAAAAGCTGAAAATACGAAATTTCCTTTTTATTATTTAATCACCAAAATGCATGTTGATATTGAAATAAAAAGCATCACAATAGGTTTGAAATAGTTAAAAAGGGTCGAAAAGGCAAAATTTTCTTTTTATTGTTTGCCTCACCAAAATACGTGTTTATATTGAACAAAAATATCATCATAAAACGTTTAAAATAAGTAAAATGGTCGAAAATACGAAATTTTATTTTTATTTTTCATCATCAAATAGACGTTTATATTGAACTAAAATTGCATCATAATGCGCTTGAAATAGGCATAAAGGGCTGAAAATACGAAATTTTCTTTTTATTATTTAATCACCAAAATGCATGTTGATATTGAACTAAAATAGCATTATAAAATGTTTAAAATAAGTAAAAAATGTCGAAGATACGTAATTTTATTTTTATTGGTTCATTACCAAAATCGATGTTATATTGAATAAAAATAGTATCATAAAATCGTAATATAAGCTAAATGGTCGTAAATACGAAATGCTCTTTTCATTGTTTCGTCAATAAAATATATGTTTATATTGAACTAAAATAGCATCAAGAATTAATTGATGGGTCGAAAATTGTGAAATTTTATTCCAACTTGTCTTATCACCTAAATGTATATTATGATGGAAATACATGATAAAATATTTGAAATAAATCAGAATAGTCAAAAATACAAATTTTACTTTCTGTTGTTTCATCACCAAGATATATGTTCATATTGAACTGAAATATCATTATAAAATGCTTCAAATAACTAAAAATAGCCAAATATGCGAAATTTTCTTTTTATTATTACATCAAGATATGTGTTTATATTTCATTAAAATAGCATAGTAAATTGTTCTATAAAAATAATATTCGAAGTACGTGGAGAGAAAAAACGTTTTAGTGACTTTACTCAAAACGATATTCTAATTCGAATGGAAAATGTCCGCAGTCTTATATTTGAAAGAAATTTAGGTAGGTGGTTACATTAAAAAGTCGATTTTTTTAATTATGTATTTTATAAAATTTAATATTCCTAACATATGAACATGTTTCTTTATAAAACTGTGATAATGTCGTTTCTTCTATTTTTGGGGAAGTTGAACTGATACTTTCATTTGCATTTATGCTCGTTTTAATGTTATTTTGCATGTTTTAATGTTCTTTTCTGAAATTCTAATTTTTAATAAAATTTTCTAGTAGAAAACATCGAAAATTACACCCCAATGCATATATTTTATTTAAATTTGTTGTAATAATTGCTCAATATGCTCTACAGTTCTTGAACTATGGAATAAATAATCAATTTTTATTTCGAAACTTTTTATAGTCAGTTTAGTGCCTCACGATGTAAAAGAAATATTCAAAATATCGCGCTATTTATCAGTCGAATATCATATTTAAAGAACAGATAGAAATACAATTGTTTTTTTTAGTCCAGGAACTAAATAATATATTTCTAAAGCTATTTCTAAAATTTTAAATTAATCAGTCTCTAAATAAGAGGATCTTCGATTAAATCGTAAAAATTTCATCTTGAAATGCAAACGAATAAACGAATTGCAACAAAATCGGTATATAGATAATACACAAAATGCGCTAATGGAATTTCAGAAAAAAATTAGTTTCGAAATGTCAACCAGATGACGTCTTTTCCGGAAAAATATTAATATTAACGCAATCAACGCAATCAATCAATGTACAGAATACATAAACAATATTAGTATTTAGTAATTAATTTCTAATTATTATTGAATCGGTAATCACCGTCACTGAACCATAAATCGTCATCAATCGTATTAAGTGAAGGTAAGGATAAAATAACAGTACATTGAGGAAGTAGTTTGGTTTTGCATAAACCTGAACAGATTGGGACGAAATTGCACAAGAGAAGCAGCCGTATTATGCCCAGGAGGATGTAGGGAACGGTGCTCCATGTAACCACACACATATGCATACATGCACACATATACACACGCACATACACATACAAACATTCAGCTTCATTATACATATAGATATTTTAATGTTAAAATAGATAATTTATATAAAAGCTAAAGAACTATCTATTTTTATATCACACAAAAAACTAAACTATTTTATTTACTCAAAATTTTTCTCACAAATTTTTGATACCAGGGGGTAGTTTTAGTGAGATTTCATGGATATCAATTAAATGGTTAATTTTTTTTATTAATATTGTTGCTCATATTTTATATAGGGCTAAAAAATTGTATAGTGAAGCCAAAATATTATTTACTAAACTGAATTTTAAAAAAAGATTAAAATGAAATCTGCTATGCATATTTCAACGTATCATGTCAGAACATCATTTCTTGAACGGCCAAGCACCACGTGCTCGTGCGAGTTAAATTATATTTTTATTCATTTTAATTGTTTCAATTGAACGAGTCACTTCAGTACTGCAAACGATCCAAAAAAAACTTTGTCTCGCATTGATTGTTTAAAAAGAAATATCACGTTTCCTATTTATTTCATTTCATATAATCACGTGCTCAAAATGACATTTTTCAAGGTTTTGTTTGCTGTAGTCATTAAACTTGTTTTTTTAATCAGAGCTTTTGTAAATGCAAGGGCAACACGCTATATAAAGCTAAATTTTTTTAGATGCTCGTGAAGATCTTTTTTTTTCACCTGCGTTGATTTTTGTTGATGCCAAAAACCTAATCCCCAAAACCAACATCGTGTTCTGATATGATAAAAAAAAGTAGTATAAAAAAATAAAATTTATTCTTACATAGGCTAACAAAGAGAACTTTTATTTTTGTTACTTGATATTAAATAATTAAAATTAACATATATAATTTATCATAAAAGTTTTTATTTTCTTAAGAATTGAACTCACATTCTTCACCGTCACGAGAAAAATACTGAAATAATCACATTTTCCCGATTGAGATACTGCCTGTTGATTTCAATTGTCATTACAGCCTGCTAAAACT
Source organism: Argiope argentata (assembly GCA_026289955.1). Classification (NCBI taxonomy): domain Eukaryota; kingdom Metazoa; phylum Arthropoda; class Arachnida; order Araneae; family Araneidae; genus Argiope; species Argiope argentata. The sequence continues at coordinate 437,034 of JAOUZG010044942.1, forward strand.
CTATTTTTAAAGTATTAAAAATGAATTAAATTTAAAAAAAACTGTATTAACATCAAGTGTCATCCACTACAAGTAAAAAAAAACATTATTTGAACCAGAGTGGAGGTATAAAAAGTATTTTATTAACGACTGAAAATTTGAACAAGATATATATATGGAGAGTGTGAACAAATAGTAGGAATTGAATAAAAAATGGAATGAGAAATATAATATTTATTTTATTTTATTGGAATTAAATCTTTTACTCTTAAACTTGGAAATAATTTTGGAGTATTCTAGTATTTTAAAAATTTATTCAAAAACGTCACTTATCCATAGACAGAGATTTAAATTCACCATATATCAATATAGAAATTGTTCAAGTACACCGTCACGATTTCTTTGTGAAAAATATAGTGACATTATTTCAAGAAGTATTTGAAATAAATTAAAATTTTGAAGCTGAAGGCATTAAAGACAACCTTCAAACGTACTTACTGCTGTATACTAAGTCCTTCCTTTCAACGTTTTGAAAAAGTCTTTACGCAAACTATCGAATCAGGAAGTCTTGTGTTTAGATATTTCACAGAAAATTATCTCAAATATCACTTCATTTGCAGTTTTTCTCGCAAGCTTATGGCAACATTTTTCGCTTGCTGACTCATGTTTATTTAAGTGGCAGCCGTATCAAAGTAAGAACCTCTAATCAATAATGATTCATTAAAATGGCATTTTTATGTTGCGGTCCGATAATTGAAAGTAACAAATAAGTAGTAGAAAATAATTCGATTCTAAATTCTATTGATGAAATATTATAAAATTATTACATGTGTAGTAAGCAGTTTTATTTTTAAATTATATTCTAATAATTAAAATACATTTAAAAATACTTTGAAAAATACTTACAGTTTGAAGTGCAGTTGAAGATCCTAAAATGGCGGTTATAAAGTAAACGAAAAGAAATCAATGGAATAAATGCTTTGCAAGATTAAAATAATTAAACTGTAAATGAGATCAGAAACACCAAACGATATTTTCGCTATTATTTTGTGACAAAAAATTTATTATTTGAAAATAGGAAACCAAACGATATTCTCGCTATTCTTCTGTAGCACAAAATTATTTATTTAAAAATAAGAAACCAAACGATAAGTTAGATTGCTTTTTAAATGTGACGTCATTTCAGTGAAACGCTGAACACGAATAGTATTTGATCAAGGAAAGTAATAAATAAAAGCAATTTTATTGCATTTTATTATTGGGTTGAATATTCAAAAAAATTGAATGTATTTCATCTATGACATTGGTTCTGATAAGAGAGGAAACAGAAGAATTGAAACATCCTTTTTATCTTTTAATTAAAAGATTATTAATTTGAAAGGAAGTTTTTAAAAAGTAAGTTTTCGAAATGAAACAATGGGTGTGATTTCGCTGATTACTTCGAAGGTTAATATCTGTACACCCTCTATTATATGCTTACCCGACATAAAAATAATAAGTTGTAAGAAATAGGTGCTAGATTTTGCTTCGTTTAATATAGTGCAAAAAAGTGCATCTGATTTGGAGGCTTTTTGAGGGGTTTTTTTTCTACTGACTGAATAGAAAATTTGAACAGAAAAATAACGTCATAAAATGATCACATACCAAATTTCATTTATTTAAGTCGAGGTGTTTTTAAATTATTACATTTAAATACGTGCCGAAATACAGCCGGACAGACAATCAGCTCTTTGAAAAATTTGATTCAAAATATAGAATATATGATTTTCGATTTGGGATAATCAATTAAATCGAATAGAAAGCTTTTAATTTTTGTGAATGAATAATCATATTCTGCAGTGATAGTTAATTATTGATTTTTTAAGCTAATGCATTAATTAATTCATCTTAATTAAAATGATGTTCATAATTACCCTGTATATTCATTCCCCTCAGGTGCTTTGGAGTAATTTGAAATGTTTTGCCCATTGATCACAATAATGGATTTATAAACAGAGTATAGATTCTTTATGAGATACTATTGTCTCTATTGTTTTCTTCAATTCCAACTCTTAGTTCATACTCTCACCATATATATCTTGTTCAAATTTTCAATCGTTAATAAAGTACCTTTTATTCATCCACTGAATTTCAAATGCATTTTTTTAAACGTATAGTGGGTGGCACTCGATGTCAATACATTTTTTTCAAATATTAACTCGTTAATTAAATTTAATTAATTTTTAATACTTTAAAAAGAGTTTTAGCATTTTGTAATGACGAATGAAGTCAACAAGCTGAATCGGTAAAAATCAAGGATTTCAGTCTTTTCACTCGAAGATGAAGAGTGTGAGAGTTCAATTCTTGCTAAAATTAATAATTTTTAGTACATTTTTGTTTTAAGTATACGTTTGATCCAAATTATTTTCGGGAGTGAGTTATCAGCTGTAGCTTAGTGATTAGAATGAAGGATTTTTCTTAAAAAAAATGCATTTGGTTCAATTTCGATTTTCCTCCCTTCAAATCTTTGTGATCAATTGGTGGGCACTTCTCCCACCTAACCTTAAGATTGGTGTCAAAAGGGAAATACGTGAAGGATAATGGAAAACTGCAAAGAAATTCGCTTTCTAATTTTGCCGCTTAATATTGTGATTCTGTTATATGTATATACATTTTTATAATAATTGTAATTATTTAATAAAAAGTAACTAAAATAAGTTTTTTCTTTCTTGACATAAGTAAGAATGGGCTTAAAAATTATTTGAATGTTACAGTTAGATTATATTTCCTACTAGTTAACAAATTATTCCAAATGCCAGAAAAGTAAAGATTATTATTTTTAAATTTTGGTTCTTAAGTTCCCCAATGATGAAAATTGTCCAGGATAATGAATAAAACTATTCAACTTTTCAAGAGAAAGTCCGGAGATGAAAATTGAATCCTGCCGCGTAACTACTTTATCAAACACATTAAAAAATGTATAAATTATTTAAGTACCTTGCAAATAATTTTTGTAGAGTCCAAATACTGATCCTTAGGAAACAGCTAGATTTGGCTTTAAATATAGGATCTGCTTATATAAAATCGCTATATTTGACTTAAGTATACGATCGGCTTATACAAAAGGGCTATATTTGGCTTTAAGTATAAAATCGCTTTTATAAAATGGCTGTATTTGATTTTAAGTATATAATCGGCTTATATAAAACGTCTACATTTAGCTTTATGTATACGATTGGCTTATGGAAAACGGGTATATTTAATCTTTATTATATCCGTTTTAGTATGTAAATATCTTAATAATGTTCGTTTTCTGGTTATTCTTTAAGAAACTAATAAATCCTATCAAGATCTGAATTTTTCAAAAAAATCTGGGGGTGGAAAATTAGGGTTATATGGAAATATCAAATAATTATTTTTTGTTGGTGTTCTCGTGTTCCGCTTTACAACGGAAGGAGGGCTGCAGTAGCTTCTGATGGTATAGATCCCCGAGCACCCGAGGGCAAATTTCTGACCTTTAGCTCGCACACGTCACAAAAACCTTTTTATAGGATGGACTTCATTCATGCATTTCATTTATCCAACCACAGATCGTAATTTAGATCTGGATCACAGAACGATACCCTCTGACCAAGTACCACTTGTGGTATTACTCTCGACATGGAAGACTTTTTGACTGGGATAGATTTAACTTGTACCAGCCATCGCACACACGGAGGTTCTTCGGCTGGCGGGTTCGAATTCGCAACCCAAGGGATGCGAAAACAACGTCCTACCAATCAGGCTATCCCAACCTATTACTCTCTTTTAGACGGCATAATTTAAATTATTATATTCCCCGTTAATTATAGCATAAATCATAAGTATTAATTATAACATGAATTTAATTAACGTTATCTACCTATGTATATTAAATTATGATAATAACTGAAAAACTTATATAAAATATTTATTTATTTTCTAGGCACTCTAGTGACTCGAGGGGTCGTTTCTAATCAAGCCAAGGAAAATGTTCGATCCTTTCTTCATGATGCTGGGTCCAAGTGGTAAAATAATATTTCTATGTCTTTATCAAGGAATGGTTTCAATATTCGTATTAATTTCAAGAAAGATTTCAATACATGTTTCTAAAAATTTAGCAGAATTGGTCAATAAAACAATTATGTATGTACAAAACTATCCAAAAGCATTAGTTTACAAATGGCGCAAAACTACATCCAATTTTTTATTGGTTTAGTGCTAGAATATAATATGTCAAAAAGTGGTTTCTCAGGTCTTTTTCAACGCTTCCTTTCAGTGAACTGGAAGTTTTCATTGTTTATCCAGGTTGAAGTCTTTAAAGGTGTAATTACCAAATATATGTAATATCTCTTAATCTGATAAAAATCCTTATTAATTTCCAAATTGTCATCATAATTTACCCCATATTCCTTTTATTATAAAATTTTCTCTTATTTCCTGATCCCATTCCACTTTTTAATTTAATTAATTCTATAATCTCTCTATAAAACTTCGAATCTCAACACTTTTACACACTCATAGTGTTAAAAACCCCAAAAGTTTAAAAGATCTTTTAAAGGTACCTAACATTCCTTTTTGTAATTTGACACGTGTCAAAGAAATCTTCATAAAAATCTCACATTAAAATTACTGAAGGCAAAAAATTTAGTCTGGTTTTTTTTCTTGTGTCGCGATGTAGACTAAAACACCATTTAATCTTTGTATGAAAACTATGCCTACCATGGTTAAATAAATCGATGTTAAAAAATTTTTAAAAAAATTTCTATTCTGTCTCATTATCGCTTAAATATGTTTACAAACACTAACGCTCACTCACTTACTCACTCTCTCTCTCTCTCTCTCTCTCACACACACACACAGTCGCAGACACACACACACAAATACTCACACACAGTCTCACACTCAAATACACACACATGACCACACATAAACACACTCGAACACTCGACCACATACATACGCACACACACACTCGAACACACACACAAATGCTCACATACAGTCGCACACTCAAATACATACACACTCGAACACTCGATCACATTACAAACGCGCACACACTCGAACACACACACACACACGCACACACACAAATACTCACACACAGTCGCACACTCAAATGCACACACACAGTCGCACACTCAAATACACACACACACACGTGCACACATAAACACACTCGAACACTCGACCACATACATACGCACACACACACAAGTACTCACACACAGTCGCACACGCAAATACACACACAATCAAACACTCGACCACATTACAAACGCACACACACACTCGACCACATAAATACGTGCTCATACACTAAAATGCACACACACATGCTCACACTCGAACACACGCACTCAACCAGAAACATACGCACACACTCGAACACAGGCACACTCACACAGTCGGGCACACACACGCTCGAATATACTCGAACACACATGCACATTATATAATATACTGCGATCATTTATTCCATATCTAATTCTTGGTTTATCTTTTACACTCGCATTTTTCATGTTATTCTGAACACTATACTGCACTACGAGACCTGAAACGGAAACTGAATTTACTTGTGGCTATAGAACATTTAACCACACAATAGTGACAAGAATTATGTAAAAAAATCGTGTAAAATCGTTTTTTGTCCAGAAAGACACTTATATTGATAAGCTTATACAGCAAAACCTTACCTAAAAATAAAATTTGATTCAAATCGTTAGAGCCGTTGCCGAGATACACGAAAGAAATATTCACTTATGAATCAGAACCAACCAGAGAGAGCAGCGCCATCTCTTGAAAAGATGGGGAAAGAGAATCGGAAGAATCCATTGTTGTTCATTCATTTATTTCATTCATTTGGAACAGTACACTAATGTCTTCAATAAAGTTATTTATAGCATCGCATTTTGGCAGACATTAGAGATCAATGACTTTTAATTAACTTGCACTTATTCTGATTATTGATTAATTGATTTCTTTGATGGCATGAAATATAATGTCATCTAAGTGTCATTTATAATGAAATCATTTATAATAGATTGAGCTGATCGTTTTTTTCTCTCACTGTTGTAGCTTCCATTTCTGATTCTTCGTGGAAATTGCTTACGTAATGAACAGTATCTTTCTTTACTCCCAATAATAGAAGGACATCAAACGATTAATCGATTTATGAAATGCAGGAAACGATTTGAATTTAATCTCAGCTATGAAATATAATTGGAATGTAAAAATTATGAATTTCTTATAAGCAATATTTTAAATAAAATTTCTTTAGACAATAGGATAAATATAAAGTTGATATATATTTAAAAATTACTAAAATTTAATAAAAAAAATACCACGGGAAATAAATTTGTGAAACTAAAAAAATAATAAAGATTAGAATGAAATCTGCTATGCATATTTCAATGTATCATGTCAGAACATCATTTCTTGAACGGCCAGGCACCACGTGCTCGTGCGAGTTAAATTATATTTTTATTCATTTTCATTGTTTCATTGAAAGAGTCACTTTAATATTGCAAACGATCGAAAAAACTTTGTCCCGCATTTGTTGTTTTAAAAAAATATCACATTTCCTATTTATTTCATTTCATTTAATCACGCACTTAAAAGGACATTTTTCTATTGGCATTATTAGCTGTTGAAACATTGTTGTAAAACCATACATGTTTTTAAAAAGAATTTCGAAAATAAAAGTTACGAAAATTTATTTTTTCTGCTTTTAAAGCAAATCATCTGTTCTTTATAATTTGATTTTCGGTCATTGTATCTTATTTATCTTCAGGAATAATCTGAAATCATACTGAAACTTCAGTATATCCTTGAAAGTATCCTTGGATCCTTCAATATTCCTTCATATCATTTTTCCGTGCTTTTTATATCTTGGTGAACTTCCTCAATCAAACCTTTCTAGAATGGCAGATTTAGAGAGTAAGAATTACATTTTGAAGCTTATTGTTATGGCTGAAGACTTTCTGACTTTAAAAAAAACACTTTTTATTTAACATCAGGAAAAATGGAACTATCCGCTACATAAATATGGATGGAATTCTAAATCACAATTTTTCTTCGTTGCCAGTTCCTTTAACTCAATAACAATTTAATTAATTAGAAAGGGCAACAGGAAGTGCGAAATACAAGATGAGTGGCAACACTTATATTCGTTTCTTGCTTCATCCGGGTTCTCAAATACTTATAATCTTTCATCAATTATTAGTGTATTACAACTAGAATCATTGTAGTAATTTCCTAAATATTTCTGAGCGAATCTTTGAAATTAACGCATAAAATTTCCTCAACAGATTTCATATTTTCCTTGAAATGTTTCATTTTTAACCATTTTATATCTGAACAAAAGATCACGATTTCTTTGATTTTAACTTCTGATCATAGTTTTTAAAAAGACCCGATTCAATAATTAAGGCAATTTTCAGTGAAAATTTTTAACATATTGTTTTATCACTTTAGTTTTATGTATTAAGATGGTATAAGGAATTGTTCTAAAACCACTGTATTTTTCCAAATTACAATCAATGATCAGAAAATTAAATTTTCCTTGAAATTCAGTTCTTTTTCTGACTTTTTGAAGAATTTACTTTTTCATGTACGAAATATATGCAGGAAAAATTGTGTAATTTTTAGGAAAAAAAATCTAACTCGAGAGATTTTCTCCAGATTTCAAATCTTTATGACTCCACAAGCATAGTTCAAAAATTATGCCTGCGATTCCAAGAACACGATAACATAAAAACGTTTTTAGCTAGATACAGGAAATACAATTTATTTCTCGGTATTCCTTTGGTAGATGATAGATTTCTTTCAATTTTTAGCAAAATTAATTCAAAGTACGTCTGCTTATCCGACTGTCCAAATATAAATTAACACAATAACTACAAAAAGAGGAGAGCTAGGAAGATACAATTTGGTGCAGAGACCTAACACCTAAAGTGCAAATATCTGTCAAATATAGAGCAGGATTTATTAAGGATTTCATCGTCTATAGAACTACTATTTCAAAAGCATGTAATTGCGGTAACTCAAAAACACAATGACTGAAATTTAAAATTCATGAAATTTGTTTTGCAATATTTTTGCTACAATGAAAGCGTTGTATCAAATATTTGGCTTTAATAAATGGCGAGAAACACATCTACAATACAAATTCGGTTTTGGGAAATATATTAAACAAATTCTAGGACTTAATCGCCAAATAACTCGCCAAGGATAATATAACAAATTCATAAAAAGGCTAAATTCATGCCAAAAATTAATATTTAAAAAATGTTTTTTGCTAGATGGATAAAATATGGTATATTATCTTTACATCAAATTTATAAATTTATTTCAAATTTTGTTCAAACTCCATTCAAGGGAATTCTGTCAGTCTGTGTGACTATTTCAATGTAAGAAAGACAATTAAATATAAGGATGAATCGCAGATAGATAGACTTTTACCATCTATAGTGAATTTATCCAATTTTCAGCCAACCGTGCAATGATGTTGACTGTCGGGTGGTCATTATTTCCAGATACATGTAAAAAAGTATTTCAGAAACTGAGTAATTTAAACTTATCAACGTTGATACGTTATTTTGTGACTACTAGTAAAGTTTTGAGTCATAATTTGGTTCAAAACGGTAGGGAAAAGCATATCTGAAACATAAATTCCATTTTCAGATATTATTAATGCATGCCAGAGAGTAATCGCCAAGGGTAACAGGATAGACTCAGTAAAGGTGCTAAATTCAAGACAAATTTTAATATTCCGTAGCTATTGTTCACCAGTAGCATCCAAGGGGCTCTCTACCTAACCGAAGGTCAATAATTTTGGAAAGTGGCGGGGAGATATAGATAAGACTTTTATCAAAGATTATACGAGAAAGTATTGAAAGGTCATTCTAGCTAGTTATTTTCAAAATATCTGAGGACCATATCGCATCTGTTAAGCTCTCCAAAGTCCTTCCACTGTTCCATCATAGTTAAGCTTGAAGTAGTAAGGTATAAAACCTGAAGTACTTTTGGTCGAAGGATCTTCCCAAACCCCCACCTCACCTCGAAGACCCCTCGAAATGAGAATGAGAAGCTTCTGGCATGGAAGTTGGTCCAGTGCCCCTGGTTGTCTGTCTCAGCGTTACTAAGCAGACAACCAGTAACGATACAGAAAATGTGACCTTGAACCGACATACTAGATGACTGCCTCAGCGTTGCCTGAAAAGATGACCTTCAGTCCTACAAAAAATGCATAGACTATAGTATACTAGAAAGAATCAAATTCTATTTTTATCATTATTGAATTTTATTTGCTAGGAAAAAAACTCTGGCATTCACCGTCAAACATTTCTGTGGGTAAATCAGTCACTAATTAGTTGTGTATTCATTGCAGATCCAAGGATGGTCAGATATCCTTTAATGGCAAGCGTAATGCCGACGGTGTTCTTCTCAGCCATTTATCTCCTGTTCATCAAAGTGATCGGCCCGGCGTGGATGAAGAACAGGGAGCCCTACAACCTGCGCCACTTCATGGTGGTCTACAACATCTTCCTTGTCGGGGTCAGTGGGTGGATTTCTCTAAACGTAAGATTTTCATTTCATCATTTTAATCCATTAATTTTCCTGGGAAATAAACTTTGTCCAGTGTGTGTGTGTGTGTGTGTGTGTGTGTGTGTGTGTGTGTGTGTGTGTGTGTGTGTGTGTGTGTGTGTGTGTGTGTGTGTGTGTGTGGGTGTGTGTGTGTGTGTGTGTGTGTGTGTGTGTGTGTGTGTGTGTGTGTGTGTGTGTGTGTGTGTGTGTGTGTGTGTGTGTGTGTGTGTTGAGAAAATATTGAGATACGAATCACGTACTGATTACATATGAGTATTTTTTAATCTTACATGTGAACTGGTCATTTAAAAAAATATTATTAAAACAAATAATATAAAAAATGTAAATTCAATTTCTATTTAGGTCAACAAAGAAAATTTTTATTTTAGATGTTTTTTTATTAAATAATTACAATGAATATAAATAATTGATCAAGAAACGATCGACTTTCGCCAGAATCGAACTCACAATCTTCACCTTCACTCGAAGAAAACTGAAATCCTCACATTTTACCAATTGAGTTACTACTCCTGTTGATTTCAGTTTTCAATACAAACTGCTAAACTCTATTTAAAATATTGAAATTTAATTAAATGTAATAACTGAATTTATATTTTTTAAAAACTACATTAATGCCAAGTGTCCTCCCACTACAAGTTTTAAAAAATGCATATATATATATATATATATATAATAGAGAGAGAGAGAGAGAGAAAAGCTTTGAGCTAATAGTAGAAACTGGTGGCTTCACAAAATTTCATCTTTATAAAAGTGAAATTTTAAAATATAAAAGAAGTTCAGATAAATGCATTCATGCAAAATCATCAATAAAAGTTCACAAGTAATGATAATAGTATTTCTAAAAGTTTTTAAAATTCCTTTTAGTATATGCAGTCACAAAATTAAATACGAAATTTTGAAATGTGAAAAAAATTATGCCTATTGAAATCATGTGAAATCAGCAATAAATTGCAGCAGGAATGCAATTTATTGCTTCCGAGAATGTTCAATTTCTTCCCGAGAATGTTCAATTTCTTTTCAGTACTGGAAAAATTAAATAAAAATTTAAAAAATAGTAAAATGTTTAACTATATGAAATCGGCAATAAAGTAAAGTAGGAAAACAATTTGTCCTTCGAAAAAATTTTTTCCTTACAATCAGTCACAAAATTTTAAAATGTGAAAGTAGTGTTAAATGAAATCAGCAATAAAGTTCAGTAGAAAATAAACTCGTGCGTCTTGGAATTTTCTTTTTTTTTAATGCATGTGCTCACAAAATATAAAATGAATTTTTAAAAAGCAAAAGTAATTAAGTTAAATAAAAACTTATGAAATCTGCAATAAGGTTCAGTAGTAAAATAAATTCGTTCTTTTGGGAATTTTCTATTTCTTTTTAATACATGCGGTTATTAAAAAAATATTATATAGTTTTAAAAAGCGAAAGTAATTAAATTAAACCAAATCGTTTGGAATGGAAACAGTAATAAAGTTAAGGAGGAAAAAAGATTTGTTCTTCTAAATATTTTTAATTTTTATTTTTCAGTTTATGAGATATGGCTGGTTGACGACGTACAGTTGGCGATGCGAACCCATCGACTTATCTAAAAATCCTGCTGCTTTAAAAGTAAGTTTTTTTTAAAGGAAAGCGAATAAGCTATTGAGAAGTTTTATACTTTGAACTTGAGCGTTTAATTCAACACAAAGTCTATACAGCAGATGTTATGAAAATATTTTGGAGCCTACTAGCTAAGGATCCTTTCATAACTCAAAATCTTTTTGAGCTATTATGTTTGCAACGAATGATATTTAATGTATGAACTTAGAACAAAATTTGTAGATTTTTCTTAAATTTTCAATGAATTAGAGGAAATATTCCACCTGTCCGGGTGGCACAAGCTGACTAGAAACGTAAAGAACTAGATAGATGAAATTTAGAATGCAGATTTAGCGCCTAAAATCTTGAACCTTATTAACCCGCGAGCACTCGCACCCATTTCCAAACGCGAGCACTCGCACCGGGTATCTCATACCCTAGCTCCTTTTTGCTACTGAAATGTCAATTAATACGTTTTACAAGCAAATCTTACTAAATTAAATATTACAAAATAGTGCATTTAAGAATTTTAGTGAATTTAACAATACTTACATACATGTTAAAGACAATTTTGGCAGATTACAAACTGATGTTCAACACAAAGACTTTTTTCACATTTTTCGCACATGAACCTCGATTTTCTGTCCTTATTACAAGGACAAAATGCACATCGTTCATAATTTGCTTTGAGTTTGTTTGTTTTTTGCTGGTGGTCCACTATTAGTGATTTCCAGTTCAATAGAAGAGCTTGGATGAGTTGTCTTTCTTCGAGGCTTACGATTTCTGTGTAGTTCTGAAAGACCAAGTCCCAGATCTTTTCAAAAGGAAACGTCTGTTTCTAAATTGTGTGGGTGGATTTTTCGTGAATATTAATAAAATCCTGGCGTTAATAGCAGTCACATTCAACATTGAAAATAAAATAGCCATTGGCCAACGATTTGATATCCTTGCTGTTGTGTATGCTGCAGCCATTTCATCGACAACATCCACAGCTCCTTTCGTAAGATTATAAAACGTGATGATATCTGGTTTTTTCACTTCCATGGTGGTTTCGTCTATTTTATCATCGGTATGCATTGTGGACAACATAACAACATTTTTGTTCTTTTTTGCTGCATACGAAACAATTGTCGTTTCTTTTTGAAATCCAAAGACTGAAGAGTACAACTCCTTTTTCATCAAAAATTCAGGTGGTATTTCTCTTTTATTTTGTCTAAGCGTTCCAACTATTGTAATTTTATTTTTCAAAAGTTCTCGTGCTAGTTCATATCCCGTATACCAGTTGTCAGTTGTCAAGTTGCGTCCAGAATTGAAAAGCGGTGTCATCAACCGCATCACAATGGCTTTCGAACTACAGTCTATTTTGAAGGGTCCGTCGGGTTGCTTACCAGCATAAATCTCCATATTCCAGGTATAAAATACTCTAGAATCTACCAGTGCAAATATCTTGATGCCATACTTAGCGGGCTTTTTGGGCATATACTGCCGGAATCCGCATCGCCCTCGAAAAGGTTCCAATTTTTCATCAATTATAACGAATTCTCCAACAGTGTAAGCATTTTTACAATTTGTAACAAATGTTTCAAAAAAATTTCTGATGGGGGCCAATTTATCCCTCTCTCTTCTACTTTGACGATCATTGATATTGTCAAAGCGTAGACATCTCTTGAGAAAAAGGAATCGAATGCGGCTCATGGTTTTAGGAAATATGTCAATCCCGGTTCCATCCGTGGCGTATAAATCCTTCAAGTTAGTATGCGATGATTTATGAGTTCCACATAAGTATAAGAGTCCAAGAAAGGCTTTTATTTCGGTTTCATCTGTCTCCTTTGCATCTCGCTCTCGAGTAAAACGTTCTCTAACGGAATCGATATAAATATTTGTGCACTGCACCATCATATTTATCATGTTGCTATCGAAGAGAACATTCCATGCATCTTTGGGAGAAGCGACGTCTCTTGAATAAGCTGTATTTCCTGGAAGCTTACTAATTATATTCCTTGAAGGCTTCCTAACATTTTGCCGGTATTTTTCTTTCTGCCATTTTGTAACTCTATCTTTGCCAATATAAAAATGGGTTGTTGACAATGAACTTTCGTCTTCTGTTTCTGTCTCAATTTCACTAGAAGAATCGTGATCGCTACAATATACTTCATCCCCAGAGTCATCACTATCGTCAGATAGAGGTTCATCATCACTAGAAACAGTCTCTATAAGGTGTCGAAGATATTCATTTTCTTCATCGTAAGTCATATAGCGCGTCATAATTCACTGAACTCACAGAAAGAAAGGAAAGATCTAACTGACACGAGGACTCGCACGGGTATGACATACCCCCGACCCCTGGCTCTCAAAATCTATTTTTAGAACAGAACTGGGTTTTCCCCCTGCTGAAAGAATGCGACCTTGAATACAGCTACACGAAATTCCGGCCAAATCCGATAAAAAGAAAGTAACAAAAACGCTGAATGAAAATGGATCGGGCATGTCAAACCCGGTGCGAGTTCTCGCGGGTTAAGCGTGGCGTAAATGTACCATATTGTTATGAATAATTCTTACGAACGCTCAAAACGTTTTAGTCTAATCGTGTTCTTAGAAGCAGAGGTATAATTTTAAAATTATGGTTTTGGTGTCAGAAAGATTTGAAATCTGGATATTTCCGAAAAAAAAAAAAAAAATCTCTTGTTTAATTTTTTTCTAAAAATTACACAATTTTTCATGCGTATATGGAAAAATAAATTCTTCAAACAGACAAAGAACTGATTTTCAAGGAAAATTCAGTTCTGTGATCATTGAATGTAATTTGAAAAAGTTCAGTGATTTTAGAACAATTCCTTATACCATCTTAATAAATAAAACTAAAGAGATAAAACCATCTGTTAAAATTTTTTATTGAAAATTGCCTCTATTATTTAATCGTGTCTTTTTTAAAACTATTATCAGAGGTTAAAATCAATGAAATCGTGATCTTTTGTTCAGATATAAAATGGTTTCAAAAATGAAACATTTCAAGGAAAATATGAAATTGATTGAGGAAATTTCATGTGTTAAATTCAAAGATTCGCTCAGAAATATTTAGGAAATTACTACACTGATTCTAGTTGTAATACACTAATAATTGATGAAAGGTTATAAGTCTTTAAGAACCCAGATGAAGCAAGAAACGAATATAAGATTCAAAATGTAATTCTTATACTCTAAATCTGCCATTCTAGAAAGGTTTGATTGAGGAAGCTCACCAAGATATAAAAAGCACGGAAAAACGATATGAAGGAATATTGAAGGATCCAAGGATACTGTCAAGGATATACTGAAGTGTCAGTATGATTACAGATTATTCCTGAAGATAAATAAGATTCAATGACCGAAAATCAAATTATGATTTGCTTGAAAAGCAGAAAAAATAATTTTTCGTAATTTTTATATGCTGAATTCTTTTTAGAAATACGTATGATTTTACAACAAGGGTACAACAGCAAATAAAACCTAGAAAAATGTCATTTTAAGCACGCGATTACATGAAATGAAATAAATAAGAAATGTGGTATTTTTTTAAACAACAAATACGAGACAAAGTATTTTTTTGGATTGTTTGCAAAACTAAAGTGACTCATTCAAATGAAACAATTAAAATGAATAAAAATATAATTTAACTTGCAAGAGCACGTGGTGCTTGGCCGTTCAAGAAATGATGTTCTGACATGATACATTGAAATATCCATAGCAGATTTCATTTCAATCTTCTTTCTCTTTCTCTTCAATCTCTTTTTTTTTTGTATAATGTGATTCACATCACTGGGATATTATTTAATTCATTGGTACATTTTTATTTTTTTTATTTCACAAAAATTTATATTTTTTAACAATAATTTTTTATTTAAAATTTATATGCAGTTATTTAAAACACATGTATTTTTTTCATAAAAAAATAATAATAAAGTGATGTATTTTAGGGTTAAATCCCATGTTCATCTGATAAAAAGAAAACTTCTTTTTTTTTTGCAATGTTGAAAAAAGTTACATGAATTTTAGTCAGATAAAAATTATATGTGATTAACACAAATCACTCATCATCATAGTTTAGTTTAAGGAAAAACAAATCGTATCATCCACAATGCCAGGAAATGTCTAAATCAGTGGCCAGATAAGGATAAAACATTTCAAACATTTTATCGGTCAAGGAAATAAGTAAAGAAAGTAACTCTTTTTTTTTCCTCCATTGAGAATTCCGATCATTTCTTAAGATAAACAAAAATGTTTCATTGTAAATGACACATAGAAATATGCCAGTTACTTCCAGTAAGAAATTTCCTACAAATTATCATTGAATAACAAAGTTTCGTAATAATAAAGTGACTAATAAAATAAATAGATTCTCTTCCGTATTTTTGCAGATTCTCATCAAAGTACTTATAAAAACGTAAATAGCTCGATGAAATAAAAAAAGTTAGACTTGATACGAAACTGAATGGGCAGTTTGATTTGATATGATCACTCAATGCAAGGTCTTATGGAATCATTACAGTAACAATTGCATCAAGTTTCTTGGGGGAAATGTTGTTGTTGTTGTTGTTCTCGTGTTCCGCTTTACAATGGAAGAAGGTGTGCAATAGCTGCCGTGGATATGGACCCCTGAGCACCAGAGGGTAGAAGTCTGATTTCTAACTCACACACGTCACAACCTTTTTTTACGTTGCGGACTTCATTCATGCATATTCATTCATTCATCCACAGACCGTAATTTAGATCTGGTCCAGAGAACGATCCTTTCTCACCCAGTACTCTCAGTGATATTACTCCCGACATGGAGGACTTTGAGATCACGTCGGTTTTAAACCTTTATTTGCCGATATATTTAGCCATCAATTTTTTAACTTTATTTTTTAGTTAGGTTTCCTTGTATGATAGCCTCAGGGAATTAAAGAAAAAAATGTTTAATTAATTATCAAACATTTTTAATTTTTACTTTTAGCTAAATTAACTATTTGCTTTCTTGGTTACATTCTCTGAGTTCTTTTGATTATTACCAGAAAAATTAGACATATTACGAAGATATAAGCCTTATTTAAATGATACTTTTAAGTGCCGTCAGTAAATAAAGAGTTGACGTTTGCCAGCCACCACACAAGCGGATAGCCTTCGGCTGGCTGATTCGTCCTGGCATTCAAGGGTTGCGAATCCAAGGTTCTACAACCATGCTATCCAGACCCTCTTGAGCAAATAATTAAAAGACACCTATGATCGATTTATTGAACTAGGCAATTCTCTTTTGTATTTAGTGAATATAATTAGAATATTTTTAACAGATATATTAAGCATTTTTAATAATAAAATGTGGATAAAAATATATTTTTATATTAGAGAGTACATTTTGAAAAAGTTTTCAGAACTGAAAACGTAATTTGACTAGTCCAAAATAGTTGTTTGTAATGTAATACTAATTTTATGATGTATGCTTTAAAAATAATTATTGAGTTTACAGTTTTCTAAAAATATAGAGCGACAAAACTTCACTCACTGGCCATTAGATTAGAAACATTTGAAATTTACATTTGAATGCGGGCTAGGGATAAAATATGCAAATTTTTTGTTATGACGTCAGTTACACGTGGTTGAAATGCTAGTATAAGTAAGGTGTAAGAGTCCTTTTGGCGATGAATGAAGTAAAATTGGAAAAACAACATATATTTCCCCATTTGGAAAAGGGCCTGTTGTTGGTGTCCGTTTAGCAGGTGTCGTGATTTCGAAGACGGCAGATTCTCACTGGGTTCTCAAAGGCAGCCATATCAAAGGTTTTCAAAAGTTGGAATCAGAACCCACAGTCCTTCTCTAGAAGACGTAACTGCGGTTCGAGCACTGTTTTCCAAGAGCGTAATCGGTCTCGTCTCCGACAAATTGTACGGCAGAACAGGCACTCTTCTGTAATTCAACTGACACAAATCGTCAACCAAGCCTCTTCCCAACAGATTTCAGCTCTAATTATCCGCAGATAATTGCAGAGGATAGGAATGCATAGTCGAGGGTCAGTGAGAAAACCTCTCATTTCTGCCCGACATACAAAAATTCATTTGCAGTGGTGTCGCGAACGAATACACTAGGCCTCTGAGGATTGGAAACGGGAAATGTGGTTGAATGGATCACACTACACTTTATTTTACATTGATGGAAGACGTCGATTTTTGCAAGAACCCCACGAAGCTATGAATCCATCTTGCCTTACCCGTACTGTGCAAGGGTCTGGTGGGGATATCATGATATGGAGCATGTTCTGCTGGAATAGAAGTAGTACCTTGGTGTTCCTCTAGGGTAAACAAACAGCCACGCTATACCTAGATATGCTGGCAGATCAATATGCACCCTGCAATGTTGCATTTTTATCCTGATGGCGACGGATACTTCATGGACGATAATGCAACTATACATCGTGCCAGAAGTGTTCTAAATTGGTTCGCTGAGCATCAGTCTAACTTCCAACACCTTCTCTGGCCACTGCATAGCACATATCTCAACCCCATAGAAAATGTGTGGGATATGGTGGAAAGACGCATCCGACAGCACTCTCCTCTCCCATCTAATTTACAAGATCTAAAATGATGCACATCCTAGCCATCTAAAAAGATGCTTGGTATTCTCTGGATGTAAATGCTCTCCAGAAATCTGTAGACCCGATGCCCAAACGAATCAGAGCAGTTATCCGTGCAAAAGGAGGTCCAATAAAATATTGATCTTGGGTTTCTAAATTCATTGCCCAGTGAGTGTAATTATCACTATGAAATAATAATAATAATGTTTAAATGCATTCCCAATTAATAATTTTTTTCACTACATTTCTTTATTTATAGGCAGTCCAGATTTGCTGGGTGTTTTATATTTCAAAGTTAGTTGAATACATAGATACGGTAAGCATCTTTTAAAATTACTTTTATTTTGATCTTGGTATTGCAAAAATTGTCTATCAATACATTTTTGTTTCTTTTTTTCAACCTTGATTTACATATGACATATTCATGTGTCAAGAAAAATAAAACGCATCTGAAAAAGCACATTTCTTTTGTTGTCATAGTAACATGGTGTTGGAGTTGAAAAGTGCAGCAAAAAATCTGAAAAAATGAAAAAAAAAGAGAGGAAAAATATATTCATTTATACAAAGTTTTAGACGATGTACACGTTTAGAGACATAATTTCAATAAAGATGTTTTTTAATAGAAAAAGCACAGTTGTTTAAATTTGTTGAGTTTGCATTATCAAATGTCTGAAAAACTCTTTTATTGAGCTTAAATGGCATCATGTGAAGCTCTTTATCTATATAATGATTTCATAGCAGACGATATACACGTTTAGTGACATAATTTCAATAAAGATGATTTTTTCTAGAAGAAAAAGAACAGTTATTTAAATATGTTGAATTTGCATTATCAAATGTATGCAAAACAATTTTATTGAGCTTAAATGGCATTATTTAAAGCTCTTTATCTCTATAATGATTTCAGAGCAGACGATATACACGTTTAGTGACATAATTTCAATAAAGATGATTTTTTTAGTAGAAAAAGAACAGTTATTTAAACTGTGGAATTTGCATTATCAAATGTATGCAAAACCATTTTATTTATCTTAAATGACATTATGTGAAGCTCTTTATTTATAAAATGATTTCAGAGCAGACGATTTACACGTTTAGTGAAGTAACTTAAATAAAGATGATTTTTTGAGTAGAAAAAGAACAGTTATTTAAATCTCTTGAATTTGCATTATCAAATGTATGCAAAACAATTTTATTGAGCTTAAATGGCATTATTTAAAGCTCTTTATCTCTATAATGATTTCAGAGCAGACAATATACACGTTTAGTGACATAATTTCAATAAAGATGATTTTTTCTAGAAGAAAAAGAACAGTTATTTAAATATGTTGAATTTGCATTATCAAATGTATGCAAAAACTTTTATTGAGCTAAAATGGAATTATGTGAAGCTCTTTATCTATATAATGATTTCAGAGCAGACGATATACGCGTTTAGTGACATAATTTCAATATAGATGATTTTTTTAAGAGGGAAAAGCACAGTTATTTAAATCTGTTGAATTTGCATAATCAAATGTCTGAAAGGCACTTTTATTGCGCTTAAATGGCATTATGTGAAGTTCTTTATCTATATAATGATTTCAAAGCAGACGATAGTCACGTTTAGTGAAATAACTTAAATAAAGATGATTGTTTTGAGTAGAAAAAAAACCCAGTTATTTAAACCTGTTGAATTTGCATTATCAAAAGTCTGAAAAATACTTTTATTGATCTTAAATGGAATTATGTGAATCTCTTTATTTATATAATGATTTCATAGCAGACAATATACAAGTTTAATGGCATAGCTAAAATAAAGATTAATTTTGAAGAAGAAAATAAAATATCTTTGAAAATTTATTTAATTTGCGTTATCAAATCGTTTGCAAAAAAAAAGTAATAAGATCTTTTTTTTAAGTTTAAATGCCATTATGTGAGCTTCAAACGATTCATTGTTGCTAGTGAAGATTTTTGCATGTTGGAACAATTTACGTACTCTGAGAAAGATGGTTTCCGTCTTATGTGCAGGGTCGTAAATTCTAATAAAAACATTCCAGTCGTATTCCGTTTAAATTTTAATCCATTAAATTTCCAAAAGAATAATTCCGAGTTGCACATTCCCCGTGCCCAAAGTAAAGTTTTGCCAAATTTGATACTTATATGTATTACGATCTGTTTAATAGAGAACTAATATACACTCCTACTTTATTATCAGAAGAGGTTTTATTTTATTACTTAGTATAACAATATGAATTTATTGAAATCAGTTTCGTACTAATTACATAGCAAAGTAACATAGCAAAGTAAACAGTATATTCACTAAAAATTAAAAACAAAAGTGATAATGGTTAACAAATAGTTTAACAAATTAAACCGAATTTAATTCCAATTTTATTGTTTAATAACAAAAAACTTATTGTATATTAAATTAAATTATTACTGTATATTAATATTGTATATTAATTATATATATATTAAATTGTATATTAATTATTGAATATTAAATTAATATTGTATATTAATTATTGTATGTTAAATTAATATTGTATATTAAATTAAATTTGAAATTTATTGGAATCATAAAAAAATTTTAAGGAATGAAATTGAGACTATTAAAAACAATTTTTTTTCTGTACGGAGATAGTGTTAAAAATAATTTTTGAGCGATAATATTTTCGAAAAGAACCACATATAAAATTAAACTCTTGTTATTTTCTAATAAATTCACTTTATTTAACTTTCTTTTTAGCCAGTTTATTATTATTTTTTTGTCATTATTTCGATTTATTCAATATCGGCATCTTAGCCGACTTTCGAATTGGGAAAATTGGCCATTCTCTTGTCTCAAAGAATATACCTACTAAATTCCATCAAAATAGAATAAAAATCGCTGACTTACATAAAATATACACAAAAGAATATTTATATTTATATATTGATAGAAATTAAGCTCAAAGAACATCATTTTTATTATCTCATAAAAGGTTTATTATTAGAATTTTTATTTTGTTTATATAATAAATGTGGGAGTCTAACCAAATCTTCCAAACAATTTCTCTTCTGATAGTGGCGACGTGTCTAGGAGATTTTTTAATATTTACGAGTTAGGTTTCAAAACTAAGATTAAAATAAGGCAAACGAAGGATGAAGAGGCTTCTTAAAACATCAAAGAATTTATTTAAAGTTAAAGGGGAAAGTTTACCAGGGGGGTAGTATTTACATGGAGATAGGAATTAGATTAAAATATGGAGATATGAAAGAAATAAAAAGTTAGATAATTCCCTCTAGAAGGACGTTAGGAATCTTTAAAAAAATACATTATGAAAAGAAATGTGATTGAAACATCTTACCGCATAGTTAGCGATCGCGAAACGCGAAACTTCTTTATGCCTGAATATTAATTAAAACAGTTTTTCAAAAGCTCGATAGATGGCGTTGTCCTGGAATGCTGTATTAATTAAAATTATCGTCCTCTGGGAAATGATCGAACCTTTTACAATCCTCGCATAGAATTATGTCCTACAATGGGACAGCAGAAGCAAAAGACGGCAAAACAAAATAATTCCCTTGAATATCCTACATAAATGAGTTATAATAAGATAGAGAGGAAAAAATGAAAAATTAATGTGAATTTAAATTACGGTGCTTGTAAATTAAAGAACACTTGTTACATCATTTAACAACTCAATAAAAATCATTTATCCGACAAGCAAACGCTTTTTGTTCAATTTACATTTGTATTAATCACTTTTTATATTTAAGAATGAAAAGGTGGGGAATTAAATATTAAAAAGATTTGTTTTCATTTTATAGATAATTTTCGTTTTACGAAAGAAATATTCACAAATAAATTTTCTTCACGTGTTTCATCATTCCTCTGTACCCGTAACCGCATGGCTAGGAGTCAGTTACGGTCCAGGTAAGAAGATATTTTTATACAGTAATTCTCTCTTTTTAAAGGACAGTTTCAAAAAAACCTTAAATTTGCGATTTCTTTTGTTAGTACATTTTAAATCACTAAAAGCAAAGAATTGAACCCCTAAAGCAACTCGACCTTGAGAATTTGACCATGAGAATGTTTTTAGACATACATGTTTGTTTGTCTCCCACCGGGGGACCATTCAGATATGAGAATGAGAATTTTACTGCATGGTTATTGGTTCTCGCTGCCCGAGTAGATACAGAAATGGTGGGAGGGCTGGCTACCCTCTATTGATGATTGGTCGGGCATCCCTCAGGAGGGGTTGTACTGCGGCCGATGGAGGGTCGTAGCACTCAACTTCATCATTTATATCAAGTTTTTCTAAGCACCTGAGGGTTATTCTGATTAATTAACTTGCAGTATATGTCTGTTTGTCTGTAAGCACGATAACTTAAAGACAGTATAAATATTATAAATGATATTATGTAGAAGATTTTTGCAGCATGTTTGTAGATTTCTACCTAATTGTGAGAGAAGTCAATTCAAGGAAGTCTTTCTGTCTTATGTATGTTGTTATATAGTTATATAAGTTGGCATAAGTTCTCGCAGGATTTTCAATAAGACAAAATCCAAGATGCTTTAATTTCTTATCTCACACAGAATTTCTTTCTTGATTTGTTGATTTGTTTTTAATTAACCAAATTTGTTAATAAATCAAATTTGTTAATAAATCAAATTAAGTGTATCTGAAATGATAAATGAATTGTTTTTCTTAAACAAATTAAAATATTATAATATACATGACTAGAAAAAAAATGTCCTTTTAAAGGGTTAAGAAAGGATTTCACCGGGAATTGAAAAATGTTATTCTCAAGTTTTACCATACAATTTTTCCGGATCCTGAAATGGCGAAATGAAATTCTCATATAGATCGGTATAATATGTAGATATATATATGACACAATGTATAGATATAAATACAAATATAAGATATAGATAAAGATATAAAATAAAAGATATAGACATAGATAAAGTTTTTAGTTTTAGTTTAGTTTACTTATATTAAAATCCCATTGTAAAGCAACACTAAGGCTATTTTGGCTCGGGCCACGTAATTTTGCGCCAAAGCCTGATGACTTGATCTGTGACTCCCCTATTCACACCAAACCACACCAACGGGAGGACCTTTGGCCTAGAAGGATTTTAAAATGCAACAGATCCCCGTACACGAAGGTTCATTCGGGGAATAGGATAGATAAAGATATAATATACAGATATAAGATGCATATATATCGATATAGATGTAAGATATAGATATAAAATGCAGATATATCGATATAGGTGTAAGATATGGATATAAGATACAGATATATCAATATAGATATGATATAAAATGTAGATATATCGATATAGATATAAGATACAGATATATCGATATAGATATAGATGTAAGA
>JAOUZG010044942.1:460234-475230 GCA_026289955.1 Argiope argentata
ATATATATATATATATATATATATATATAAAGATTGAGATATTATAGATGGATAGATAGATAGATATAAGATATAATAGATATAATATTGAGATCCGAGACATAGAAGTATAGATATAGATTAAATTTTTATTAATAAAGTTTTCCATGTTAGCGTGAAAATGCTTGAAACTGTTTTTTTTTTCTGTCTGATGAAATTTTCTCTCTGTTTACAGGAGGCTATAACACTTTTCTTCCCATGCTGAATTCATTTGTCCATGTGTGGATGTATTTGTATTACGGCCTATCTGCCGTCGGACCCGAAATGCAGAAGTACTTGTGGTGGAAAAAGTATTTGACCTCCCTGCAGCTGGTAAGTACAATGGGGTGGAAATTCCTTTCTAAGAGACATTCATCAAGTGTGTATCTAAAATTTTTTCACCCCATGGAGATACTTACAAGAAAAAAAAGGCGCCATCCCCTACATGCATAGGACATCCCATTAGCTTTGCCACCAGCTCGATTCTAAATCGATTTTGCCAAAATATATTGTTGCAAAACCTTTTTCTTTATTTTTTTCACATGTTATTAATGGACATATTTTATGTAAATACTCCATTTTTCTTTCACAACCCCTCCTTACGCAATATCATTGCAACGCCATTACTCTTTTCAACCATTATGCCCGGTGGTTAAGAACCTTGAGTTCAAGCACTCCCTAACACTCCCCTCTTGTTGTAAAATATAAAAAATTATGTAAAAGACTTAGAACACTTATACACAGAAGAAGAATAGCCAGTGTCCTGGCAAAGGGGTAGCGTGTCCTCCCCTTGATCCAGGCATCCCGGATTTGAGTCCCGGTTCGGGCATGGTTGTTCTTTTGTGTTCCATCTGTAAGGTATGTAGATCTTTCCTCCCGTAAAGAAGGGGCTGTGCAAGCGAATTTAATAAGCGAGTCGTACTTTTGGCCCTAGGTGGCGCTACTTCAAACAAGAGTCTCCCATTTTGGCTTAAAATCGCTGATGCATTAGCGAGCTTGGCCGTAGCAAATACCATTAGAAATAACAAACAACAACATACGAAGACCTATGCCCGAATACAAGTTTGAACCCAGATTACGGGAAAGACGTGCTACCTCTATGCCAGGATGCCGGCTACATGAATCTAAAAAATACAAATCAACAGACCATCAATCTTTTGTTGAATTAGCGTCAAAATTTCCCATGTGTTTATACTCTAAATGCGAAATATGTTTATCGAATTTAATCTATATAGATCTCTTAATTTTGAAGTTATTGAGTTAACGTACATTCGGAAGGACGAACAAACAACTTTCTTTGAACTGAGTTCGCTCAAAATCTAGATGTATACGAATTGGTGATGCATAGATGCACACAAATTTGGGGTTAATACCGTATACAAAATTTCGCCCTTCTAGCCCAAAACCTTTTTGAGCTATATTTATCACAAATAGACATGCAAACGGATGGACATTTCCACAAAGTGAGTTTCTTCGAATACAAGGAGGTCTAAAATGTGAAGATTCATCAAACTCCCATGGTCAAGATTTTTTTTTAAATAATAATTTTAGTATTTCCTTTGTACTACACACGCGAGAAAGATTGACCAAATTTAAGGGCCCAGATTGAACATTTATTGGGGAAATGTCCATCCCCAATTCACACCCTGCTTGTATATAATCATAATTGTCATCGTAAACTGACTATTCCGATCCCACCCCTGAAGGCGCAAAGAAAAACCTGAATAACCGGATCGCCGCGACATCAAATCTGGAAGAAACTGTAGTTGAGTCATAAAGGCCATCACCGACCTCGGTACAACCCTTCCATAAGGAAACACGTCGCATTGTCGATGAAAGCTAGCAACCCCCAACTGTTCGTGTTCTCTCAAGGGTGGCGTAAACCAGTCACCATACCGGAAGCATCTTCTCCTTAATTATGGAGTGCCCTCCATGGGTAATCACCACCATCCAAGCGATTAATCGCCAATTAAATAGCTTACAAGTAAATTTCTTACATAAAAATATAGCATAAGTTAATAATACAAAATGGCATTTATTAGAAAGCATGCGAAAAGACCGGGATTACCTGTTTGGTAGAGCGTTGGACTCGTACTCCTTATGTTGGGAGTTCCAAACTCACCGACCGAAGGTTCCCTGAGTGTGGGGCGGCTGGTGCCCGTTAAATCTGTCGTGATCGCAAAATCCGCCATGTCTGGAGTAATGCCACTAGTGATATTGGGTCAGATGTGATCATTCTCTAAATTACGACCGAGATGAATGAATGAATATGCATGAATGAAGTCCGCCCCCTAAAAAGGGCTGTGACGTGTATGTAGTTAAGTCTTACTTTTGGACCTAGATTGCGCTACTTGTAAAACAAGAAGTGCATATCTTCGGCTTAAAAATCTGCTGATGTATCGGCGGGGCTTGTCCGTTGCAAGTGCCATAAGTAACGACTACAGAAAGAATGCGAGAATGCTTCGGAGTGACATCTACTGTTATTTAGTGCACTTTAAAATGCTTTTTTTTATTTTGAATTAATTAACCCCTTAACCGGTTTATTTTCCTTACTATATAATAAGATGACACCTTCTATTTTGGGAATATTTTCTTATTTTGATTCAAATGGGAAATCCATTGAATACTTGGCTTATCCACGTATTCGAAGTCATTTTACTATTGAATTATAATTGTTATGAATGATTTATTTCTTGTTTACAACTATCGAAATTCGATAAATCGATGCACGTACGGCGTACGGGCAAACCGGTTAAGGGGTTAATGATGTTCTCTGGATTGATATGTTTTTTCTTTCCTTCCAGGTTCAATTCACTCTTGCGATTCTTTACTTCGTCTACCTCTTAGTTTTCGCCCCCAAAAGTTGCAACGTTTCGCCATTTTTAATTTGGTTGACTCTTGGACAAGCCATCATCTATTTTGGACTTTTCTCTCACTTTTATCTGAGCTCCTACAAGCAGCCCTCGAGAATATCGAAGTATCGAAGCGCCAAACCCATATCAAAGAAGGAAGAATAAATATTATTTATTTTATTTATGACTCGCCTTGTTACTAAGAATAGTCAGCACTACTTTTGTGACAATTTTGCTCTTTATGCAAAAATCGCGTCATCTATCTGCTATGTGATCATTACATTTTAATTTTATTTTATTTTCTCATTATGCATTATATATATATATATATATATATATATATATATATAATATAATATAATAAAGCCTGCTATGCATATTTCAGTGTGTCATGCCGGAACATTTCTTGAACGGCCAAGCACCACGTCCTCGTGCGAGTTAAATTATATTTTTATTCATTTTGATCGTTTCATCGAATGAGTCGCTTTAGTATTGCAAACGATCGAAAAAAACATTGTCTCGCATTGATTGTTTAAAAAATTTATCGCATTTCCTATAATCACGCCCGCAAAATGATATTTTTCTACGTTTTATTTTCTGTAGTCATTAACTTATTTTCTTTAATCAGAGCTTTTTGTAAAAGCAATGGCAACACGTTATTAAATGCTGGTTTTTTTTTTTGAAATACTCATGCTGATAAAAAAAATTTCAATTTTTCGCCTGCGGATTTTTATCTAGCTCATTTCCAAAATAACATCGTGTTCTGACATGATAAAAAAATAATAAGGATAAACAAAGATGAAAAAAGAAAATGAAATCTCAGATCGCCAATTTTAAGTTATCGCGTGAGAACATTATTATTTTTAATTCATTGTTCGTCTTAGTTAATTTAAGCCGTTAACCAGTTTAAACTTTTCGGAAACAAGCACAAGACTTCTCTATCGGTCTATATCCCTCTCTCTATATATATGTAGGTATATATATGTATAATGATAATTTTTTAAAACTTCCATTTTCAATTTTTCTAGCTGCCAAACAAAGTTTCGGAGCTTTCCCGTTTTTGAGTTGTAATAATAGCTATGATGTCATAGCTCTACGTCAGGCTTTTAAAAACGTGTATGCTGTAAAAGGTGTATACATAATAACTAGACAATACTGATAAAAGCAAGCAAAAACGCATGCGATTTAAAGATATTGATGAATATTGAAATCTATGCATTTTGCATTGCCTGCGGGATTCCGAGACTCAATTTTTTTATGTCTCCAATTATTCAAAAACCCTTAACAGAAACCACATCATGTTCACACATGATGATACTAAAAATATTCGGAAATTTGATAAAGGCCTATTCATACCTTTATTGAAACTCCCTACCCCCAACCCCATTTTTAAAAATTAAATCTGTCTGTCCGGGAGAACGATTAATCAAAAACTAAAGGGAAGAAGTTTGATATATGATTCCAGATACTTAAACTTTCATCTATTCAGAAATTTTTTCAAGAAAATATTTTTCTATAAAAGCGGGAGAATAGTAACTTCCATGGCTAGAGATATATCAGAGGTCTCTACTTGGGATGGTCTAGCATGATTAAAATATATTTACAATAGAATTCCCAACGGCTTAATATAATTTTCAATACAAAACAAAACAAAATTGAATTGCAAGAAATGGTAAAAATTATAATGCACAGACAGTCAGATAGCCATATTTTTAAATAGTATTTTGCAAACACAAACTGTTTAAAATATATGTTCTATTAATACGAAATATAATTCTCTGATAAGTCATGTTATTGTGAGAGATTAAAAAAATTGACAATTTATTTTTGTGTAACAAGTTACAACTCCAGTCATACATCATTCCACTGTCGCTAAGTCGTACTCTTGGCCCTAGATGGCGCTACTTGTAAAACAAGAGACGTATATCTCCTGCTTAAAATCTGCTGATGTACAGCGGGGCTTGTCCATGGCAAGTGCCATAAGTAACAACAACAACAACAACATCATTCCAAGAAAACCATAATAATATTTTTTCTAGGAAAAAATTCTATTAAATAGTTTTAAATCGAATATAGCAGAAAAATAAGCTCTTATGCTGAAATCCTAATGGAATAATTTGCTAAAAAGAGGTCAAGGAAAATACATACGACATTTTTGTCCCTAATAAATTGCTGTGCCAATGATTGTCAAATTAATTAATTTTCTTTGATCTTTAAAGACAAAAATGTACTTTTGTAAGTCATAGAATCATAAAAGAAACATAAACTGCCTGATAAAAAATTTCATTAATTTTTTTTTTCATTTCATGAAAACAGAAAAATTTTCACACTAATTTACGCTCGCTATTCTAAAATATCTACAGATGAGTTTTTATTATTTAATATTCGCTAGCTCAAATAGTCCGTTAATTCATTTGTAAAGAAAAAAAATGTGCAACCATTCTCCTATGGACTAACTTTTTGAACTAAATTTTTCTATGATTTTTTTTGTTCTCAATATATTGATTATTATTTTCAAAATTTTTATTATGAGTTCGTTTTTGTTTAAATTAAATTTTTAATTAATACCTGCGATACTATTTACTGTTTCGTTTGCAGTACATTAATTCAATAATAGATGGTGCCATGAAAAATGATCATATCTTAAAATTAATTAATAATAAAGATTTTCTTCAGATGCTTGTGATGCCATCTAGTATTTACTTTTAAAAAGAAAAAATCTTAAAATTTATGTGGTTGAAAATAATAATAAATATATATATACTATCACACTAAAACGAATATATTCTAAAAGTAACTTTTTAAAATTAATATATTTTTATTTTATTTTTCAAGATTAAAGAAATAAATTTAAAAAATTTAATAACCTTTTACCCGTTTCGCCTTTTTTATACTAAATTCGTTTGCTAAAATAATCTTGCATATAGAGTGAAAATTATTAAAAAGGTATTTTCTCGACTTATATAAGTATCTGGCAATGTTAAGAACTCTATTTCATATTATCGTATAAAATTTATCTTTAAAAAAATGAATTAAGAATTTTAGATTTGTTGATTTTCCAACATGACGAATGAAAGAAGGTAAAGAATTATGTATTAAAATCTGTTTCCTTTTTAATATCCAATTCAATTTTATGCTTAAAATACTTTCACAGAAATATTTTTGGCAATTTATTTATTAAAAAAAATTGCACATTGAAAGAAAAAATACTCAGTTGTGAAATGCATTATAAAATCAACAACAAGCACTCATACAAAAAAACTACAACATGTTTGATAAACTATAAGAATACTATAAAACATGTTCTGTGCATAATGAATACAATTTTAGAAACAATAAAAATATATTTAAAATTTACGAATTTATGAGATCTAATTATTAAAAACAAAAAAATTGTAAAAGGCAATAATAAGGTACATATGTGCAATCTCAAAAATATAAAAAATCACAGAAAGAATATAAAAGATGATTATAATCAAAAAAAAAAATCTCAAAGATTGAATATAATTTAAAATAAAATTATTAAAACTCACATTAGAAATTTAAAAGATGATTACGTTTAGTCCTAAAAACTCCTAAAATACATTAGCAATTTTAACAATTGTCGCCATTTTTATTAAAAATTAAATAATATATTTAAAATATCAAGTTCTTTGGAAAACATATTGAATAATAAATTATGAAGCTCTTGAGTTTTTCGATGTCAACCTCTAAATTTAATGCTAATACTACCTATTATTTTTAACTTTTTTATATAATGTATTTTATATATATATATAATGAGAAATCACTTTGAAAAAAGTTTTTCCTGTTCAATTGGGCTAAAAACACAATTTAAAATAACGTGGGAATTTTTTTAAAAAAGCAATATTTATGTCAATATTTATGCCACATACCTTCAAATGAAAATAACCTGGTAAATCTCTTGCAATTTGAAAAATTCCTTTTAAAAAATCAATTTTTTTAAACGTCTTCTTCACAAATGCTGAAAAATTATGCTTTGAAACATTATCAGTTACTAGATATTAACTTTAAAGGCATTTATCTCTACCAAATTTAAAATATATCGATAACTTTGTTTGATACGATTATTTGTATTAGGCGACCGGAGAAATTTGTTTGCATAGATAAAGGTGTTTGATTATCTTATTTAAAACGTTTGCCCTGTGCTAAATTTCGTTGTCTGTTGGTTGAAAGACAGGGTCAAAATTCATTTTCCATTTTCTTTATTATATTATGTAGAATAAAATATTTATATACTAGTCTCTAAAAATAAGGAGATAAAAGATTAAAATGAAATCTGCTATGCATATTTCAAAGTATCATGTCAGAGCATCATTTCTTGAATGGCCAAGCACCACGTACTCGTGCGAGTTAAATTATATTTTTATTCATTTTGATCGTTTCATCGAATGAGTCGCTTTAGTATTGCAAACGATCGAAAAAAACATTGTTTCGCATTTACTGTTTTAAAAAAATATCGCATTTCCTATCATTTTCATTTCGTATAATCAAGTGCTCAAAATGACATTTTTTTGGTTTTACTTGCTGTAGTCATTAACTTATTTTTTTTAAATCAGAGCTTTTGTAAATGCAATAGCAACGCGTTATTAAAAGTTGATATTTTGAATTGCTCGGGCAGATAATAAAATTTTAATTTTTTGCCTACCGATTTTTGTTGATGCCACAAACCTCATTCCGAAAACAACATCATGTTCTGACATGATAAAAATAATTCTTGTTTTAAAAGGTCTTGCTAACTTTTAAGCGGGGAATGGGGGAGGTAGCATTTATATCAGAAAATATTCGAAAATATTTCTGATGAGATCACTTCCACTGACATATGATATTAAAATACTATCTTTGTTGTAAGTCGAAGACACGTAAAAAATGTTAAAAATAAAGCATTTATATTATTTATACAAAAATATATATTACTTTTAATGCTCGATGTACTGATAATGTAATGCTAATGTACTGATAACCTTGGTACTGTGCAGATTAACTGATTTGCTCTGTAAAAGTAAGAAATCATGAGTATTCCGTATTTTTATTAAGTAAGATGCACGTTAGAGAAATTACGTATGTTTGAAGTTTAAAATTTTGCTTCTCATTTTCTTTCTCTCCATTTTTATTTTAGTTTCGTCAACTTTTAGATTATATTAATAAATAATTTTCTGAAATATTTTAAAAAAAAATTAAATTATTAAATAGGAACAATTGTTCGAAATATCAGTAATTTAAAAAAAAACTCATAAAATAGTCGAATAATCTTAATATGAGCAAAAAATCAAACAAAAAAATGAGTAAATCATGCTTTCAGATAAAGTTTATTATTATATAAATTACACTTAAAACAATAAGCAGCTACTAGCAAACAACATAGTAAAATACATCGCAAAAATAGTATACATCGAAAATTCCATATATTTAGTTAATTCACGCCAACATTTTTCATTCGCATCACACACACAAACATATCAACAGTTTCCAAATATAGCTTTAAAAAATAATTTTTTTTTTTTGCATAGCAAATTAAAAGCTTTGTAAAGAAGGCACTTTCTGCTTTTTATACAATTAAACTGAAAATTAGATTATTTATAATTATTTACAAACTTAATCGCAAAAATATTAATAAATATTTTTTTTTAATTAATGAATGAATGAGTTTGAAAAACAATCACAAATTATTAAAAAACATTTTAATAAGAACTTCCAAAATATTTTACAGAATTCTTTCAAAAACCAAATCAAGCATTTTGATACTCAATATAACGATACTGTTTTACATCTTTGATGAAAACAAGCAAAGTTAACTTAACTAACAAACAGATAATTATTATTTAATTTTAAACTCTGTCATAAATTTTAAATTAATATAATACTATAATCCAAAACTTTTAATATTAACCTTTGCAAAAAATCCAAAAATACATCATTTAAAAACAAACACAACATCCAAGATATCAATACAAGAAAAGAATTTTAATAACCGGTTAAAAATACTTATTTTACACATAGAATCGTAGCTCTACAGGAATGTATCATAACAGGAAAATTTCCTTTGCATCTTAACATTGCACGTAACATTTTATTATATACATATCACAATGAAGTAGCTATTTGAAAATTGTATCTTATACATGGAACAGTATATAAAGATAGTTCTGGAATAATGGAAGGACAAATAATGGAAAAAAGTTTTATTAGTAATTTGCTTATGAGCTAAGCTTGCTTAATAGAAAATCAGAAACCTTTAATAAGGAATGCATTTCTTTTACATTTCATTTTTTAACTTCCCTTGCTTGAATCCCTGTGATGGTGACCCTTGAGAAAGTCTTCAGGCTGTATTCTTATTTTATTTTATATATTTTTTCCTTTTATTTACTTGATATTTTTCTACTTTCGTTTTGTTTAATTGTGCTTTAGTAGTAGCAGCATAAGCACTCTCTAAATACATTTGTGTTTTTTTATTATTTTAGTTGTGTAAGATCGTTTCCGTAATAATTTTTAATTTTTTAATGCTTTTAACGATTATATTATTTTTTATTCATAAATATATACTTCAAAGATATCCAAATAAAAAAAATTAATTAAAAATTTAACTATGGCACCAAGCTTAGTTGAATTGTTAATGATAAAATGAAATTAAAGTGGATTTCATAATAATAATTGGAAAATTGTTGGAAATGATGCAGAAAAATATATTTTAAAAATTTATTGGAATAAAAAGAATTAGGCAAAAATAACATTATCGACATTAAAAAAATATTTTTTTTGAAATTAAAGAAATGTAAAAATATTTTTTAAGTTTAATATATGACTTTAAAAGTCCAAAAACCTCGTTAATCTTTAATCAGCTGAACTTGGAAAAATTGACTGTGGTCTTTCTCTTATTTTTTAAACATGTGTTTCAAATTTCAATAAGGTTGAACAAATACCTGTTGATTTCTTCTTGAAATTTATCAGAAAAGAATTGTAAAAAAAGATAAATGTTTAGTTATTTAATATTTAATTTTTTTGCTATTATTTATTAGGTTATACATTTTAAATTTGAACTTGTGAACCATGGTATCATTTTCCAATGTAATACATATTCTTGGAATTATAAATTTTAAACATTCTATCTCCAACTTTAAAAGCTAACAAAGCTTTCAACAGTTTGAATCTACAATCAAGAGACTAAATTGAATATGCAAATGTAAGTATATAATTTTTTTTAAAATTTTATGTTATTTTAGCTGAACACTATGCAAACACTTCCAAAGATATTAAAATTCTATCATCTAAATTACGTCAATTGTACAAGTATAATCAATAAAGAGATGAAATATGGAAGAATTTGAACAATATTTTTGAACATTTGTGTATTATTTGTACTTTTAGAGAATAAACAATTAATCTTCACAACATTTTCTAAAATTAACATGCAATTTGTTGTGATTTTAATGACACAAAATCTGTATTGGTCGCACCACTCGCATCACAATTAGGAAGAATCCAATGCATTTCAATATTTGTACTATTTCAATGAGAAAAATTGTGAGATTTGAGAAGGAAAAAAATTCATGAATGCATTTTGTACTTTTAGAATAAGACCCTGAATTCAATTGTAATATTTCGTAACAATATATCAATAATATTTTTTAAAAACTCTAAAATATAATCTGTATTTGGTAACAATACATTTACTACATTTGTGCTTAGTGCTTACTATAGTAATTAACTATTACTATGGCCATGTAACATCCTTTTCTTGCAATCATAGCATCATCTTTGAACTGATGGATTTGTAAAAGGTTTTAATGGAATTGGAATGTATACCATACTAATGATCCTCGGTCTTTTTTTTTTTTTTTTTTTTTGCTATTTGACGATTTTAGCGGATTTAATAATGGATCTAGAGTGCACAGCAATTTTAAAAAAAAAATCTCAATTATTAACAAAAATCCGAAATCCTAACAGAAACTTCCATATCCTTACACCGGAGCTATATAAGTGGAGACACACACACGTGAATGAATCATCTAGAGTGAATTGTTTTACGTTGAGCACTCATATGCAGTGCTGTTATTTAAATGTGCTAATACCTGATTTAATGCCTTATAGCTTTCTACAAGTAGTGGATTCGGCAGTGTTTTGCTACATTATTCGATTTTTCTTATCAGATAAGCAGCGTTATCCATTATCAAGGTTTTTGGACTTAAATGTACCAACAGAGTGGATTTTCCGGAACAATATGTTTACATATAACGTTTTCAATCAGGGATTGGACCTCTATAACAATGGATACCCTGTATATTTGAAGAGGATTTCCTTTTTACAATGGAGATAAAAGCAAATATTTAACTAGGTAAGAGAGATATTCGAATAATTCCCAAATTAATAAACTATTCAAGAATTTTTTATAGTTATTAAATATAAATTATAATTAAAAGCAAAAAAAATTATATTTATTTCATGAATATTCAGAAATCTATATGAGACATGTTTACTATATGAGAGCTCCAAATGATATAGTTGTCAGATTTACTCAATATACATAATAAAATAAAAATTACAATAAATTTCTTTTTATATAAATAATAAGAAAAAAATTCGAAGAGATGAATCTATAATATACATAAAGCAAAGAAAAGGATAAAGAAATCAAACGATTTCAATACACTTATAATTTAAACAAATACATATGAATTAAAATTATTAAATAAATATTGAAAATCTAAAAAAATCTCCTAAAAATATTAGCTACAATAATTGAATACATGTCTGATATAATTGAATACAATAATTGAATACATGTCTATAGAATATAGAGAATTTTTTATAGTTCTTAAGATTAAAGAATAAATAAAAGAATACTTAAATTTCTATGTTTCATCTAGCGATACGAAATCCTCAATTGGCACGTTGCCAAACATTTCCCTTTCTTTCTAGGAGTTACTCACTTAAAGGAAAACAACAGGAAGGGAAAGCTGAATATATCTTCGTGCTTGGACAGTTTTCTTGTTATTTGAATTTCTGACTTTACCCATTTATTTTAATTCAAATGTATTATTAAATAGTACCATGTTGTCTTTTATTTGTTTTTTAAAAAATATTTTGCTCCTCTTCACGGTTTTGGAAACTTTAATGATATCTTTAGTGAGAACGAAGATCCGAAATCCTTATAGAGACTTCCTTACGCTGATGAGCTATATAAGGATAAATTTCAAATATGTATTCTTAAAAAAATTCTATGCGTTCTTAATTCTTTGACATCCTCCAACTTTTATCCCCGTTAAGTTATAAGCATCTGATCAACCAAACCAAGGCATCGTTATATGATTAAAAAATGTTTTAGTATACGATCATAAAAAAATAAATAAATGTGACTTAATTGGCCGACCTAAAGGAAATTCAGTTTAGTGTAATATTAGATTTGAACAATTGAAATTTTTTAGACAAATTTATTTCCATAATAATTTTTGCATTTATATATTGATAGAATTCACTGTTGATCGTTCTATTAATCAACTGGAAACTAGAAAATTGAACGAAATCTAAAGTTAACCCTACGTCTCTTTTAGATTGATTGATTTTTTTGAAGTCAAAAAAATAAAATAAAGAAAGAAAGAAAGATAATTGCTTCGCTTCCATAAATATTTTTTACTTATATTTTATACTTTGCATTCATTTGTAATCACAGAATCTGTCAGATATGCATTAATTTATAAGAAAGATCCTATGAAATGTTGACATTTTCTTTGTTTAAACGCTTTAAATTAGAATATTTTTCAATTGTTTAAATATATTATAGAATCTCATAGAAGCACGTTATATCAAAGTACGATAAGCCAGTTTTTCTATAAGACCCAAATTTGTGATTGAATATTATTTAAATTATTTGAAGACTAATAAAAAACCCTGTTTCAATTCTATAAATACTTTTATTTATTTTTTTATATTTCACTTATATTATAATTACAAATTTCCTTGTTATTATTGAACTCATCTCAACTGTTAAATTTCCCTTTCATAAATAGACTAACCCACTTCACTCATGAGCAATTTGATTTGAGGCTTTCGGATCACTGAAAATACTATACCATTTATAACATAACTCTTTGGTAACATATTTTCAGAGTATTCAGAAAAGATTAATGGTTATAAAATGAAACAGTAAACCTAATTTGGCAATAAATCTCTGACGCCAATCTAATTTTTTAAAAATATCTTTGTTACTAACTCCAAAAGTTTCCTAAAGGCGGCGCTCCAGATTAGGAGATGTATATGATGGGAAATAAAGTTGCAAATCAAATGACAATGATTCTTTGTTCAAAAATTTACTGTATTAATAATTATGACTTGCAATAGGTTAAATAGGCTGATTATTAAAAGAGATAAAAAGAATTTAAATCAATAAATTAAAATATTGTACTAATTTTCGGATATTTTGAATAGTTTAGACGAATTATCTGAAACAGTGTGAAGTGTGCTACATAATATGAAGCTACAGTAGTGCGATAAAGTTTATAATTTTGTGTAAAAACTTTTAGTAACTAGTTTGCACAATTGTAGAATCTAAATCTCTTTGAATTTTTTTTTTTTGGGGAAAATACTTGATGGATTCAATAAATTCACAAAATTCGACTAGATTTAATAATAAAGTAAGTTCGTTAAGTTTTAACTTTTTTGACGAAATCATGGCAAATATGTTAAAGATATTTTCTGAGCAAAAGCCTTATTCTTATTTCTTTTAATAATTCAAGATGGCAGAATTTTGGCCAATTTTTTTGTTGGGTGCCGAGAAGTTGCATTGTTGTCTTAATCACACTCAAATTTCCACGAAATTGGTTTATATGGTTCAGATAATTTCAGTGAATTTACAGCCATATAAAAACCTTGGTAACAAGTTCATCATTTGCTTTACCATATATCAAACATTTAATAATATTATCTTGAGATATTTCGTGATCATAATTTTCAATCGTCTTCCAAATAACGACAAATACTAAAAAAAAGTAAAAGCGCCATCTATCAATTATTTTTGATACTATATTACCAAGAACCTAAGTGAAGGGACATCCTCATCTCACTTTTTAATTCATTGCTAGAATAATTTTAATAACTACGATAGTTAACCATTTCTATTTTTAAAACCATTAATCTTTCTCTGGACACCCTAAAAGTTCAAGAAACAAAATGGCTACAAGTTACATGAAAGACTAATTGTAAAATACTTCAAAAGGATTGTAATCTCGACGGTTCCATTATTTTTTGGGCGGAGGGACGTTTTCAGTGAATCTACCTATGAAATTCCCAGCTGGCTCATAGTTGGCGACAACGAGTATTTTTCCAGACTTGCTTCTGGCCCATGCAACTCCCATTTTCTTGCTTTCCTTCCATATCACCTGAGTGAAATGTCCTGAAACAAATCGAAAATTATCAATATAGTACATGAACAATTGACAATACTAAGAAGTCACATGACAAACATGATTGTACATGGTATAGAAGTATGTACCTCTAGTAATTTTGCATGCATTTAAGTATATCAATAATATTTTCTGTTTTTTGCAAGAATATTCCTTGAATTTTCTGAGATGAACCTTCCTTTTTACTTCCCACAATCGATCATGTCTGCATTTTTTTAAAATTAATAATGAAAATGAAGTTTTTTTTCAATTCCTACTATTAGTTCACACTCTCCCTATATATATATATATATATATATATATCTTGCCGGTGCCTGACTAAGACAGGGGCATATGGGGCAGCTGCCCCGGACCCTCTCATAAGTGTGGGCCCCCAAATAGAATAGAAGTTTTATTTTAATTTCCTTATTTATTTCCTAATTTCATTACTAAAGTAGTGAACCGGAGTTGGGCCCAATGAAGTTTTTGCCCCCAGTCCCAACAAGGCTAAGTGGGGCCCTGTATCTTTTTTTTTATCTACGCAAGTTCAATTTTTGTTTATCTTGTAGAGGATGACACTCGATGTTAATACAGATTATTCAAATATCAATTAGTCAATGAAATTGTTTTACTTTTTAATTCATTCCTACTAATAAATAAGTAAGAATTAATTAAGTCCAACTATTGGTTCACACTCTCCCTATGCATATATATATATATATATATATAT